>JAULBU010036785.1:0-15310 GCA_032358235.1 Odonthalia washingtoniensis | reverse complement strand
GTGGAGAGTCTCGAAGAAAACCTTTGCCTTCTGATCCGCACCGGCCACACGGTCTTCTGACGCAGAAACCCATGCTAGTTCAAGCACCGTGTTCTCTTCGACATCCCACTATTTTCCACGTCCCATTTTGGGTTGAGTAGGTGCGGTGGCTGTAGTTGAGACAGCGGTTGGTGTCGTAAGTGGCTTATATGTTACGGTGAGTAGGTGCGGTGGCGGTTGTTGAAGCAGAGTTTTGTGTCGGTAGTGGCTTGGAGTTTTACACAAGGTGTACCTGTTTCTGTTTTTGGCGCAATTGTAGAAGCTTCTCCACCAATCAAATAACTGGTTATGGAATTCTATTAGTTAGAATAGGGGACGAACTCGGCCTATTTTGGAGAAAATAGACCGATTTGGTTGACTATTTCCATTTCACTCGTAACGAATAGAAATTTTAATGTGCGGTAGAGTTTCCAGATTCTACCTATTTCTATAATTTGAAAAAATTTATTAAATTTAGAAATAGGCCGTACGGTAGATATTCTCTAATACACGCTACTCTATTTAATGCTGTCCTTGTATTAATACCAACGTATTTCATGAACTGGTGCCGGGTATTTCATTATTGACAGGCTTACTCTGTATTGTAACAATGTCACTCAATTCCAACTAAAACTATTGCGTTTCAAACGAAAAGAAGTATATGGTTTTAATCCCTGTCTTTGGAAAGTAACTTTCACGTCATAAATTTCAGATATTTTGAGACGGTTATGAAATGATCATCAAATATCAGTACAGTAGTAATTCTACGAACAGAAAACGATACGGATAGAATCATGTCAGAAATTGCGACATGGAGGAAATAGTATGGTATATTTCAAAATCGGTGTCATGTCTGGATATACCTCAATATTGTTTCAATCAAGAAACGAATGTCAAGATGATTGAAATCATCACAAGACAATATACATTTAATGTAATTTTATTTCCGAAAGTGAACTTCGTTGTCAGTGCCCAAAATTTGGGCCCTCGCGAACACAACTCAATGTGTTTGTAATCAGATCCATTACAGAAATAAAATTCCAAAACACATGTTCGATTTGAGACGGTCGGTTTCGTGCGGCCGGCACCCACTCATATTTTGGGTCAATTGTAATTGGTATGCGAGTACATGGTGGTTATTCCGTGCTACATTTTTAAATAGGATTGAAAGATGAAGGTATATCAGACAAGGATTCCTAGTTGTAATGGCAGAATTTACTAGGAGCACATCCGTGCCGGTACAGGTGGGCACGATGGATATAGCAGTCAACATCAGCAAAAGTGTTGAACACGAGATCATGTTGTCATACAAGGACGACATTGGTGCGTAGTACAACAGCAATGATAATTAAAACTAATTAATTAATGGAAGTGCCACAAATGGTCCATTTTGACTCAGTACCAAAACTGAATTTGGCCTTACCGAAGATTAAAATAATAATGCATTGTAGTAGTGGGGAAATGTCTTAGTTCAAAAGAACCGAGCACTGAAAAGATGTATACAAAGTTAACAGGATAATAATTTTGAATGTGTTGTGCGTCTACGGAGCATCGAGGAGATCAACAATTCTTCGAAGGGCGGTACGATGTCAGAAAAAGCGCTCGACGGACGTTGTGTAATTGAAGCAAGCCATATATGGGTCATAAACGAATCGTTCGTTTGATCATGGGGTTCTAGTTTAAGGGCTGGGATGGTAATGGGTGAAGGATCTGGCAGGACGTAGAGTTCAGCGATGTCTCTCAATAAGCCTACCGATGCGAGCGGCATGCTGAAGTAATCTGTACTGAAAAGGATGCGTGCTTCTGGAATACCATCTTTGAGTTCTCAAAGCAGGCTCTCCGGTTCGGACGGGATTTATTCTAGGCTGTCTTCTAGCATGGGATAGTTATTTAAGAACAATGCCGCGGTATTAATTATAGCGGCAGCGATGGGTGATTTGCGTAAAATGGTATTGCAGAGTCTGAAGCACCGCTTGTACCGGGTGATTTGGTTGTTGGAAAACAACGTAGATCTACCCGTACGAGATATAGGTGGTCTCTGTGGTTGGATCTCATCGGCGTTCTGATTCATGGTGGGTTAGCCTTTTTTTGATGAAAAAAAGATAGCTTTAATTTTTTTTGTTATGGATGAATGAGTAGAGCAAAAGTTAAAGAAGAAGAAAACGCAGGGTTGAGGTCAGTCAAATTATTGTCGAGATTTCGATTTTTTGATATCGTCGTCGGAAATTAGTTGAGCTTGATGTTATTGCGGATTGGGTTTTTTTCGAATGTAGCCGGTTGGGGTTTTTGGTGATTGTCAGTCACCTAACAGGAATCCAGTTTGTCGAAATGTATAGGTGAAGACGACAGATGGTGTACAAGTCGTTTTACGATCAACTACTTGGAGAGTACACTGCCACGTGTATACGTGTGTAATTTATGAAGGTCTTGGAAGAGTGAATATGTGGGTGGATGTAGTACTGTATTATGCAGATATGGAGGTGAAGAAAAGGGGCTGTATTCCAATCATGTGGATTGGGCCAGAGGGGTAAGCGAGGAAGGTTAGAGTAACGTAGGACTAAGGAGGACAGTACGGGCGAGGACGACGAGGACAAGGAACCTTATCAATACGGAGTGGGTGACCTAATTGGCTGGGTATCAATACCGGTCCGGCATCAATTATATAAACTGAAAGTTTAATACTTGGAAGGTAAAAAGGTGAGAGAAAGGAAAACGGTTAAAAAGGGAAAGGATCAGGTGGCATGCTTATAGGAAAATAGGAATATTAAGCCTGAATAACAGATTGTAGGTCACGATGGCGGAAGCTTGTAGTAACGTGTACTGTAGTCTTGTTGGCTGAGAGGATTTCCTGCGAGGTGAGCCATAAATAGTGTGGCTAGATAATTCAGCGGTACACGTGTGAAGGAAAGGCTGGAATGTGACCTACGTGTACTTTAACAGTGGTTTCACGACTCACTGTAGGCTCTATATCTAAAACTAAATCAGAGCTCTTGCACGCTATGAGAGAGGTTGATGAACCAGGTCGTCCATGTAAAAAGTGCGTGCATTCTGTCATTGAGAAAAGTGTGCGCCATCTCATCAACCTGTAATGAGAATCGTTTATTTTAGCTTTTCGAAACATTTCCCTTATTTCTTCAAAATGTTCTCATCAAATTAAAACATTAGGGAAAACATTTGGAAATCAACATTTTAATTGCCCGTTAATTATTGGGTGTACGCCCCCAAAACTTCTCGATTCATACGTTTTCTGTATTCCAAAATACAGTGATTGAAAATTATTAATTAATTGTTGTGAAGCAAGTAGAGAAATGTGTTTACGCCTTACTTTCTACAAAATAACAAAAGTTATGATTTGAACCTCTATAACGTGTAGTAATTACATGCAACAAGTTAATGCATGTACCGCGGTGTTTTTTTCTGATACCTCCTTTCTTTTTTCATTTAATTGTAAAAAACATCTGAAATCTGAGCGGTAACCGACGTTCATCTCGTCGCACCAAAATTCATCCGTCTCACCGCACTGAATATCGTACTTTTCAGCTCTCCTAAAACCTCTTTCCTGTTCCTGTATCACATATTAATTGAAGTGATGGCACCATCGCACAGGTAACGAGATCACACGAAATAGCTAAATGGTATTCGATTTACTGCGTTCACAATTGTCCGTCTTAACGAAAAGACGCAGTACCAACACATTAGAAACGAGCAGAGTTAACAGCCAAGCACTTTTGCATTGCGTCAATTACTATGATCAGTTTAAAAATGAGCAAGAAAGTTACTTATTATACAAAGCGACCATCAGCTCACGTCAGTTCAGAACTGTATTCAACAACATGACAGATCAATCATTCTTTGAAATGTATAGATTCAAAGGGAATGACTTTATGAAGATAGCAGAATTCATATGTACTACATATCGTACCCATAGTAAGAAAGACATATATGCAGTAGATTCCATTCTCAGTACTACCGTCTTCCTGTGTCATTTTTTATCCCATGCACGATGGTGTGAACTTGAAAGACATATTTTTCGTTACACGCCACAACTTTCAGAAATCTTCTGGGAAATATGCGAAGATCTATTTGAAACACAGTCTTGGTTGACTTTAAATTTTCAAACGTCGAACATCCAGTCACGTCTGGATGAACTTGCGGAAGCCATAAATGATTCAAGTGCTGCATTGACTAATTGTGTCGGTTTCATTGATAGGACTGTAATTTGGATGGCTCGGCCAGGTTCAGATGCAATGCAACGTGATTTCTATAATGGCCATGAACGTAAACATTCTTTAAAATATCAAGCTGTAACAACACCGGATGGCATGTTATTTTACATAAGTAGACCCGTGATTGAGAGACGTCATGACTGGTATATGTATATACAAAGCGGACTAGAACAAATATTACCTGTAGCACTCCCGAACAATGGAATAAGATACTGTATGTACTGCAACCGAGGTTAAAATAACCGGTGGTTTCTGGAGAGACCTTTTGAATGTTCAAACCTCATACTACAGCAGCAGGATTTTAAAACAGCAACTTTCTGCCATTTTATGGCATCAATATTAATCACTGTTGAGTGAGATTTTAATGAGGTGAAACTGTACTGGACATCACTTGATTTCAAACGTAAATTGAAAATCGGCGAAATCCCAATTTCGATGTTGTACCTTAGTGGAGTTATGATGTCAAATTTCAGAAATTGCTTCTATCCCAACCAAACATCGACTTGCTTCCAATGCAAACCACCGTTGTCTGAAGAATACATAGACGTCCTAAATTCAGCATTGCCTGAATGACTACTTTTTAATTTAATCCCTCACGAAATTGACTAAAGGCTTCATTTTTCAATATCAGACTTTTCCCTTTCCTGCATTTCTCGATCACACAAATTATTCTCGTTGCTGTGACGTTCACTTTCTAGTCTTTATCGTCTTTCTTTCTCTTCCAGTTGCATTAACCGGTCTTTTTCACGTTCTCCTCGTTCTGATTTCGAATGCTCTCGCTCAAGTGTCATTTTTCCCGTTCGACATTTGCTCGAGCTAAGTCAGCTTCTTTTATCATTTCCACAAATTATTTTAGATCACTACCACCAATTGCCCATTGACTCGATTCACGTCTTCTATTCCTCCTTTTTACAATCGCAGAATGTATATCGGATGGCTTGTCACTCCTGCCAGCGTCACTTTGACCTTGGCATAACTTCTGCGAGTTTACATTAGAATTAACTGAACTTTTATTTATGATCAAGACGTCAGCAGTTTGTGGCGCAACTGTTGCTACGGGTTCATCATCAGTTTCGATTGTTTTTTCAGTAGTGATTTCACTGATTTCTATGTCATCAGCATTTCTTTTTTAGAAGCTTTCAATTTGTTTCGTGACGTTGAAATCGAAATTATGTCACGGCCAAGCTTTTCTTTTGCCGCCTCACGTGCTTCAACCTCCTCTTTCGTTCTGTTTTTTGCAATCTCCTATATCTATTATCTGCGTATTAATTGACATCAACATTTCTGCCATCTCACTTAAACCAGAACCAGCAACACCAGATTTTAGTGCGTCATGTTTTTCTTTTTTTACAAATTCTTGAAGAGGTTTTCGAAGCGGTCCCGTACAAACTTCCATGAAACCTTACGTGACATGGATTTATTACAATTGCACGCCATGGCAACTTCATTCCATAGCTCCTGCTTTTCACCATCCTTTGCGACGTGTGCGCGTTTTGCTACTACTTCTCGAACAATGACCATATCATTATGATCACTGAATGACGCTGGTCGTCCGGAGGACTTTCGGATTTCAATGACTGGTATCGCTTCGACGCTTTCAAGAGAATTCGCTCCGCCACCGGATACATTTGATGATATATCAGTTGTCTGTGGAATTGAATTTGGTTGCGTTCCCATTTCGTTCGTTTCGATGGCTCACACAAAAACAAAATAGTATCCACGAAAGACAGGGATACTTGCTTGTGTATTTTGTATGTAAGCCACCGAACCAAAAATTCATGCAGAGAGTTTTTCGAGGTGTAAAATTTGTCATATCTCCTTCATCTTACAGCCATAATTGAATGCAGGAGGCCATTCAATTGAAGAAACACTATTCTGAGAAATGGTCAATTTCTGTATTTCTCAATCATTACAATTGAGAAATTCTGGAATACAGTGAAGTTATAACGTTTTCATCGCGGAATTCTGATAAAACCGTTAAAGAAATTTCTTGGCGTAAACCCTAAATTGTTAAAATAATTCTTACAATAATTCCTAAAATAATGTCACGAATTACTTTAAAACAAAATTGAAAAGAAGAGGCGAAAATAAATGTCCAAAAAGGAATTTATGAGAAGGAATTCCAACAAATATTAGTACTGGCTGAGTACGTAGTGAAGACTCGTGGCTTGATAAGCAGTACGGATTACAACTAAACTGGTTTAAATCTCATCTCTATTACATCCATTCTGATATTATTTTCTGAACTACATTATAACTACAATTTCATCCACCACAAACTCAAAACCTTGTCGTCCTCCCCTTCTCCGTTTCTTTTCTTTTCATCTTCGCCAAATCGAAGCTATTAACTGAACGCCTTTTTCCACAATAATAAACCAGCACACGTGTAGTCTCACGCCGTGGGAGATACTAATCATCCTCCACCATCATGTAGCATAAATGACCCCTGTGTGGTACATAATTCAGCTATAGTACCTACAAAGCATCCAGTAAAATTTATAGACTATGACACGGAAAAAAATCAATAACAAGAAAAATCACAATTTATGCACTCGCATGCCCCTTCTCTAGAATAGAGCACAGGCCTTTTCATCCAAACCGGTCAAAAATTTCCTAATTGCACTCTCCTACATTTCTGCCTACTTACCATACTTTTTGTTCCTCTCATCACACTACACAACACTACAAGACATAACATGAAACATTCTTCAGGCCCCATCGTCTTCAATCTCTCCGTCTTCTCCCACCTCGACCCACCCATCTACTGTTTCGACATACCCCGTTCTCGACCGATCACCAACAAAGAGAATCGACCTTCCTCCTGTGAGTTGACGCGTGTGGTCGCGCTCAATCGAGTGTTCTCGTCTATTCTCAGTGATATCCATGGGAAGATTTATGACATGCCGAATCGGACAAGTACATCATCCATCTATAGTATTATCATTCATGCGAAGGTTCGACAATGTAACTTGAGGACAACCATGACTACGCCATCAGGCACATAGTATTCCCAACAGGCAACGCGCCAAATCGACGAACACCGGGCGGATCAAAATCTTTCTTCAGGATTGACTTCCACAACCTCGCCATATCGGGGCATCCATTTAGCCTTGATGATGAACCGCTGCCTCCCTTCTTTATGACCATCAGGAAGGACACTCTGGCTCCCACACATACCATCTTACAATTCGCAAAAGCCGAAATGTATTTCCGAGTGAGACTTGACAGCCACTGCTTAGTTCATCTAGACAAATTTATCACCTAGGCAAATTTATCACATATTCGCTCCTGGCGCCATGAAAACGGGTCAGACTCGTGTCGCCCTTTTTCTTCAGTATCAACATATCTTCTTCCAATCTCCTCATGGCCAGTACATCCGGGCAGCAATATTCAACGCCTCCTCGATAGTTTGCAGCCACGAATTTGGCTGAGCTACATTTTTGAATGGGGGCATCCCGTTCACCCAAGTATCCCAAGGTATTTCTTGGTTTGAAAGGTTGATGAAAAGATTTCGAAGACGAGACCATTCCCATTCTTCCGATACGGGCATCTGGTTCCTCCAATAGTCACGTAAAGTATACATCCTTCGTCTGGAAGTCCAAAAAATACAAACCCCACAGTACAGATGAGTGGATTGCGTTTTGTTTGTTGACGTGGGTGCTAGATTGATCAAAAATTGTTTCGAGAAAGTTGCATTGAATTTATCGGTTGAAGGTATCCATGCCTCTGTTGGTACAGGAGTCGAATTAATTGGCCTTACCGAAATGAGATTGATTGAAGCCCAACTGGAGATACCAGCAGGTAAATGGAAGACTAATGAGAGTACCTGGCGGATAAAGAGGTAACTCCAACGTTCTCATATGAGAGGGGAAGGAGAAGTTCAAACCAAATAAAGGTGACGCGAGCGCGACTTCTATTTTACGAATCTGCGGGCGTGTATTGCAACACGACTATGTTTTCCATTGCTATAAACTAGCACATAACGAGGATGGTTCTCCCGCTTTATACGTAACTAGTAGCAGTATATTGAATTGAACGCTTGCCATCTAACACGGCATCCCACTACCCGACTATGTGGTACTAGCATAATATATCAAACCTTGAAATTTCTCACCGTCTACTCATCTACCAGTCCTCCATTCTACTGCTTTTTATGGATTCTATTAAATATTGGCGCCTGCAACGACAAGACTTCCAGCACGCGATGTATAACCACACATAGGAGTTCGAAAGGGGACACTGCTCCACTTAATGGTCAATGGAGACACCCGTACAGTTTTTGCTTTTCTTGTTCTTCCTATTCCACATCTTCGTCGGGAACCATTCTACTTATACTCTTCTTTAGCTTTCCTACCACTCTTTCAGCTCTCCCATTTGACTTTGGTGCATACGCAAATACAGTTTTTCACGTTATTCCATTCTCTTCCGCGACGTTTTAAAGGACATAGACGAAAAGCACGAGAAATTGTCGCTCATAACGATCTTCGGTGGACCAAATTAATTTATCTGCTCATTTTTAACAAATTTGATGGCTGTTTTTGCGGTTGTGTCCTCAGTGGCTCTTCAAGATCCATTAAGGACGCAACGATTTTTATTGAACGTCTCACCAATTGGCCATTGGAAACTTTCCAACGGCCAATAGTTGAGATGTTAAACACAAATCGGCAAGTATTGTGAACTTCTGAATAATTTTTGGAACGGCCCGACGAATTGGATTGAGAATACTTCGAAGAGGTCGGTCAATGGACGGCTCAATTTTGTATAGTAATTCAGGAGTGCTTTCATTCTTTGACATGGGTCACATGACTTTACAAAAGCAGCGATATCTGGGTGAATCTTATCCAAGCAGTATCGTTCCCTTCCTCAAGTTGCGGGTAACTGCTCACATCACTGTTGATCAAGATAAAAAATTCCCTTTCTTCGTCATCAGATTATTCCTTCAAAGAGGGGATGGAAAGGAGTCGGTCTTGAATTCCTCACTATCAGTCTCTTCCATGATAGGTTTTCGCGCATGTAATCTGGTATCAAGGGAAGCTCAACAGTTTTTCCCTTCATCAAGGATACATTCCTCTTACTCAAGTCAATAATCCTCTCTAAGACGCCATGTTTGGATCTCCAATTATAACGTCGAAGGGAAAGACTTTAACGACTAAGAAGTCAACAAAATATCTCCGAAAGAATCCGGCATGTCCTTAATAATACGGACCACCTGTGATTTCATCCGGTAGCGACCGTTATACTCTTGTGGGTCTCCTTCGGCACAACCGACAACTTATCGGTTAACTCTTTTGACAATAAAGTTGGTATAGCTTCCGAATTCATCAATGCAAAATCGGTTAAGCCAGAAATGTGAATTTTGGTCACCTTCAGTTTCCTAGGTTCATGTTGAGTATCTACTTCTTCCGCTACCATCCCAATCTTCTGTTGGGGGCTACCATAAAACAACAGAGCTAAACTCTTTTTCGCATCTACAGCATCAGCACGAAGAAGTTGACCAAATTTTATGCCGGTCGATTTATTTGCTAATTCCAATACAGCATCATAATTCCATGCGTTGTCAGCCAAATTGTTATTCTCTACTCTTCGAACCAGGTTTTGATACGACCCACACGGCGTTCTACGCTGCAAGTTGGTACCGGAGTTATAATAGCAGGATGGTTGAGGACATTTCCCAGCAGTGCACCTCCATCTCTTATATTATTGGCAACCGGTTCACCCTCTGAGGTTCGTTTCACTACCATAACTCCATCTTCATCCCCATATTCTTCAACTACCACATTTTCCTAATGGTCGTCTTTCACCCCTCCTTTTTCGGGTGGAGATAACTTGTTCTCTTCCTCCATCTAAAGCGCTATGTTTTACGCCTTCATTGTTAGGTCAAAGAAGAGCCCGGCAAGTCTCAACATCATGACCTATTTTGCCCAATATTTTCCATTTCTAGTCCCTGTTGGGGTTTTGATGGCAGCGATTTGCACCATGACCAATCTCCTTGCAGGACTAACACGTGCGATCACGATCACCTCTTCCTCCAGGATTAAATCAGTCGTAACTCTGGTTCGTGTGTACCGAAGGTTGCTGAGATTTCCTCATCACCAGCACCAGACTCTCCAATTGATCCGAAAGTGAATCAATCTTGGTTTCTAAATGTGAGACTCTCACATCAGTTAGCACCATTAGCGTTATAATTTTCATCTCCGTCACAATCTTGGGACCGGAGTGGTACAATAGAGCATAACATGTTTTAATTCACTGGGATCCACTGTACTGATTTCTGTTCGTACCACTCCCATCCGCACTAGCTATAGCGCGAACAAGTGTGTATTTTTGGTGTAATTACCCTTTTTTTCTTTTGTTTCAGATTTTAATTAGCAAAATCTGTCGCAATTGTCATGTGAACGTCGTACAATGTTAATCATTACAGTGTTTAGATGTATCCCAGTACCTTGTACTGTACGTTCCCCCTCTCGCCGTTCGACGGCAGGTGGAGCCTACTTACTACTTAAAGGGGTTTTCGGGTGCCACCCATCAATTCGAATAAATTAAATAGTGTTTCATACTTCAATTGCTCCCGAAGGTTGACTTCGAAATCATCGTCTGATCACCTTTCGCATTGAGCCTCGTCCGTCTACGCAGATGTTAGATCTCAACTCCGCCTTAAAAGGTTCATTCTCGTTAGCCTCAAAGTAGTCGTGTTGTCCCCCGTTGTTCCATTTTCCATCTGTAGTGCAATTGATCGCTACATGTGGACGTAGTCGACCTCAAATTCGATGTCAGAACCCTCTGTTGCTTTGGTCACTTTTTGTCACGCTAGGTCACACGTTTTGTCACGTTTTCTACGTTTGGCCTGGTCCGGGAAGTTGAACCACCGGCCATGTATTTTTCCGACAGCTGTACACTCAGTACAGTACCTTACTGTATTTGGTGTACTGTACGCTGCTCCTTCCGCCGTCAAGCGACGGGTAAAGCTTACTCAAGGGGATTTTTCGCCCTGCCAGGGCTATTATCATCGTGTTATTATCGTTAAGAAAATCCAGTGGATTAATCGTTAGGGAAATCCAGTGTATTTCCTTAAAGATAATAAACGCAAGCAGTACCGAGACCTCTTCTATTCCCAAAGTTTGCCTTCGACGGTTATAGCGAAGCCACTTCGGCTATGATAGTCCCCCAATCTCGTCTGCAAGATTCAGTCATCCGCGCATTACACGCGTCACTATTGGCCCCGTTCAACATAACGCCAGCTCGAGTCCTCCGCCTCACCAGCGTTGACACAGATTCGACCGGACTCGCGTTGCGTGATTACCCACCGCCTCAGAAGCGTAACTGAACCACCTATATCGCGCGGCCTCCCTTCCATTTACTCTAACCCTCCGGCGATAGTCGCTGTTAGCCTGATACGACTACGGCTATCGATCGACGGGACGCCACCCTGATTCCCAGTGTCTCTCTCCCTTTCGTGGAGTGCGATTCAACACGGGCTACTGTGGAAAGAGGTCCTGAACGCCTTTAGTGCCGGTGCATTGCACTACATCTGGTCTCCCAGCCTATAATCAACAGGTGGCAAGAGATCGACATTTTAATAATGAACAAAAATCAACCGACTGGTATTCCGAAGCCCGGATCGAGAAGAACACGGTCACTGACCGTGTTCTTCTCGATCCGGGCTAACCCGTGGGCAATCTGCCGGTCACTGTCAGTGACCGGCAGCTTGCCCGCGGGTTCGCGTAACGCATCTCGTGCGGCATCCAAGGCCGGTTCTGTGGACAATTCCGGCCCGTTCTGTGGTCAACTCAATGATGAGGTAGGTATACAACGCATATGCGGTGAAGAATCCACCGAACTCAAACAACGAGTAACGCACTTGACAACACGTTTGGCAGGGAAAATTACCGGTAAGCGCGAATTCGAGGACTAATTTAAGAACCTCCACAACGAGCTTACAGATATTAAACAAGCCCTCGCTGAAAAGATACCATCTCCAACGGAGTCCGTCGCCGAAACCGTAAAATGTTTACGTTCGGACGTCAACGCGCTCTTGGAGCACAGTACATCATTAAAACAAAACTCTAATTTCGAGGTGGAAGTCAAAAAAAAGTGATAACAACGAAGATTTTAATACCGCGCTGGGCCAGGAATACGCACCTCAAAGTCTACTTTTACCATCTCAACGGGCTTCAGTGATACATCGTGATACATCACGCCAAGCAAGAAAGAATGGATCTAGCGCGTCACGCTCGCACCGTTCAAACCCATCAGCAGGATCGCGATGCATGCCCAATTACGACTCTTCATCGTCAGAAGAGGATTACGAAACGACAAGTCTTGGCCTGGATATTATCGACCTGACCGTACCGTTCTTTGAATGTGAGAAGGGCCCTGAGCACCGAGGACTGACCTCCTTTAAACCATTAAACCCAACCTTCTACCGGTTCATGTCGTACCGATATTATCGCTTGTCCAGAACAAGCGGAGACCGAGACATTTCATTCACTGGTGAGCTACTCAGACTCCTGAAGAGCGTGGAATTGACCATGAAGGAGCACCGATTTTCGGGAGATAATACCATAATGGTATTCGACGTCCTTTCCAGGATGGTAGAAGAATGCGACATACTCGGTGTAGTGCAACGCCCTTCCAGAAAGGAAGGAAGGAAAATGTTACTAAGTGTGTTCGGAGTCCTCGTTCCACGGTAGCTCGTGTTGGCAGTGCACTCCACCAATAAAAGTGGAGGTAAGATGATTCTGAGTAAGTAAGTAGCTGTCGTCCCGGTGTTTGTAAGATGCCGGTGTATTTTTGTGGCGACGTGAGTCGGATGGATGGGGATGAGCGCCGAAACGGTTAGTCGATTGTCCAATGTCTACTCCGTGAGGAGGGAGGCGATTGGAGCTGTTACCCTTGATGACGCGTCTAACGGTCGCCGGTTCTTGTACACGATTTTAAAGCGGTGTAGTTGACTAACACTGGCTCAGCGGACGTTCTGCCAGACCCGAAAGTGCTTTGTCGTCACGACGAATCAAGTTTGGGGGTAGATGAAGTTGAGAAACGCTTCTCTTTACTAGAGTTGAAGATAGGCTTCGCAAAAATCTCTTAAGGAGGCTGCACCTGTTTTCGAATAGCAGGGGGCGTACTGTACAAGGTAGCGGAACAGGATCCACCGATACAGTGTAATGGGCAATATTGTCCTAAATTCACGTGGTGATTTTGAAAAGCCACCTAAAAATGTGGTCCTACACAAAAGAAAAAAATGACAAAAGTCACTAAAACATTCACGTGTCTAAAACCGAATTTCACCACACTAGGACTAACCAATCCACATTCATACGTGGCCCTTTCTCAGTTCCTTACGAGGAAGGCCGCGAAACAGTTTGGATCGACAAGAAACAGAGCTTGCTCCTGGAGTTAAACTGTTCGCCAGAAGCCATCCAATCACTATTATGGACATACGCCACGCCCGCAGCTATACGTGAAGCGGTGAATGCAGTACGCGGAACGCGGCAGTTGATTAATGATACCGAACAAGACTTCTTGTCCCATTTAAACGACTCAGCCTATCCCTGTGGGAATGTTCACGATGAGTTGGACAAGATGACGTTCTCCGTGGACGTATTGGACCCGACCACTAGAACCATTGTAGCGCGCTTCGGGGAAATTGAACCCCGTCAGGAATTAACATTCGATCGCCTGGTCCAGTACGCCCAGGACAAAGGTGACGCGTACAGGGCACAACGAGTTGGAAATTGGACTGCAACAATACCCACTCGGGGATCGAAACCAACACGCGAGGTACAATTCGCGGAAAAGCTTTCGGACCATCAAAAGTCCGTCGAACTTAACATGCTCACCCTGGATGAGTCCGTGTACACAAACGACGTGCCATCAGCATTGGTGTAGGAAGAAACAAACCTATACGCAAATACAGTTAGACCAGTACACATCAACTTTGACGGACGTTCAGCAACACCCAACCGCGTGGGGTGGACCTCCAACAGACAAAACGATCAGACATCACAACCATTTATTTGTCACCAATGTTACAAACCCAACCACATTTCTCCGAAGAGTCAGTTACAATTCTCCGAAATGGAGCAAGTCATTACCAACTACGAAAATTTGTCAGCGATACAGAAAAAGCGAGTACTCGATACCGCGTACCGCATGGCTAAACTGGCGTCATCCGCACGCCAGCAGAATTACAGCCCTTCGCAAGGGGACAAGGTGATCAAAACCAATGAAAATACCTATGGAAAATTACACGGGGGCTTGCCGAAGCATCTTCTTTCTCAATAAAGAAAATCTTTTGGTCGTCCACAGACTCCTTCTCAAATTCCCCGCGTCGCCCCCGTCTATCCCATTGCTCCATCGTCATCATCTTTATCAACGAAAATTTTCGGTTGTCTACAACGCTCGTGGCGGAAAATGAAACGCATGGCCGCACAAGGTGCTGTATTTGTACTTGCTCGGTGCAACTATCGATTATACGCCAATCTTGGGTTTTCATTACTTTCTACCGAACTGTTCGCTGCAGTCCTGGATATCGGTGGCGGATCCAGTTTCATTCGACTCTCCAGCCTACCGTATCGGTCGGAAAAAGTTATCAAACCCCTCAAATGGTCTACCGGCATACGAGACGCTAATAACAGACCCATCACTATGACAGGATCAATCACATTGGCAGACCAGCTTGGTTCCCAATCGAAAAAGTTAACCTTTTACGTGGCTAACCGACTTGCAACTTCGGTCATCCTCGGTTGTGATTTCTGCGACAAGCATATCGAAGCGATCTGTCCGCGCAGGCGGTTAGTTGATCTCGAAGATGGGACCACCGTACCCATCGTTAGGAAACCAAACAAGAGACTCTTGTTCGTTCCGAAACTTCCAGAAGAGCAGAAATACATACCCACAAAGGGGAGGACCTCACCAAAAATATATGTGGCAGAACAAACGGTTGCACAACTGGGAACGCAAACCTGGATACCAGTCAAGACAGAACGCCAAGGATTAATCCTCGTCGAACCAACATCACGCTTGTATGACAATCATCTATGTCTCGCAGGCCCAGGAATAGCTGA
>JAULBU010036774.1:0-15311 GCA_032358235.1 Odonthalia washingtoniensis | reverse complement strand
TAGTGAACGGTTCTGGGAGGCGATAATGCAGATATTGGACCTGTCTTGGAATAGGTTGAAGTTTCTAAGCATCTCACGCATGGAAGTGTGGGGGTAAAGTTATGTAGAACTGCAGACATGTATTTGCTTTCTTGTATGTCACAGCAGTATGACACTATGACAGGGAAGAAATTATATTTCATCTTGTTCTTTGTCCATACCGTAAAGACTTCCATGGAATCTTCAATTAACGGTGCGAGAACAGTAGTCATTGCATCATGCAACGAAACCATTTTACCATCTCGACCCCGCACTAACGAGGTCAGTGGGATGTGATCATCAATCGCAATAATGTAATCACTTTCTGTGTCACTATTGCCGCAGTAATCCCCTATGAATTTCTCTGACTGTAATCCTTGTAAGCCAACAGGAAGAAAGCCAACTAAATTATAACCATGGTCTATCAGAGATTGTCTGAATTGTACGTACATATTCAGAAATGTGACATGTATGGGATAACCAACTACGGATTGCGACTTCAATGTTGTTGCTGTTTTATCGGTATATATCTGAAACATTCCAACGAAGGACTTTAGAGACGTTTCTTAACTTTGGTTCCACTCAATTGAAGACCTGTCATTTGTCATTACATGGTTTCTTATGGACATGTTCAACTGTGCGAAGAATTCGGAGAGCAGAGGATATGAGATATAATCACGGTCAAACTGGTTGAAACAAGGTCTAAATGTCACATCTGTGGCACTAGCGACATTCATTTGTGTACGTAACACATCATGACGTCTTTTTTTGTATAGGAAAGCTTTTCTTTTGTCGTCTGACGCAGTGTTGTATGGTACCTCCATTTTTTGAAAACCGTCATCGATTAAACTCATATCTACTGTTCTGCCCACAATTGACATGAATTTCTTCGAATCATTCATGTGGTTGCGAACAACATCTGCACTAAAAGTATCTGATAGAAGCATCTGGATTACCTCACGTACAGCCTCAATTCCAATTTCTTCTGATAAGGTTACAAAATTATTTGCTGTAACGTTTACATCAGTGACCTGTTCCGAAAGTTCGAAGGGACGCTATTCATCAGAAAACACACATTCGGGATCATCAATGTACAATCTTCCCACGTCAGGCCCTCCGTAATGGCATCGGATATGTCCGATTGATGCTGATAACCGCTTCCATTTGTTGCATGTTCCATAATGTGAAATCTCTTATTCTTATTGTATTTGTATGACGTGGCATGTAGTTTTTAATCATCCCAAAGCCTGTCGAGTATGAGAAATATATTGTATGGCAGACGAATAGTTTCGTTAAAATTATTGTGGAATGTCGGATCCAGAGCGATAATTATAATATTGGTAGAATAATTTGTGAATAGGACCAACTTATTCACGGATAGTTCTTCCTTTTTACTACCAGTGCCAGTAGTAGATCCTGCCACTGTAAATAGTGAAAAGAAATATAATCATTATTAAATTTAAAATATTAAAACGTTTTCTCCGCAAAGAGGCCGAAGAAGTGCAGAAAATTAAACAATTGATTTCCTGTGGTAAAACATCAATTATTTACTTTCCCGAAAATTTTTGGCCACCATATGAGGAAACTATTTTACATATTTTCTGTTGTCGGCAATTAGTAAGTAAGATGACAGACTGTATTAAGTAAATACATGCCATTGAAAAAATGACTAGAACATATAAACATTTAAGTAGAACCGTTTCCGAGAACAAACGTACACTTTAGTTAGCATATATGTAGAAATAAACTTAGACATGCAAGGTAAACAAAGATAAATTCATTCAAGGAGCAATTTTCAACCTAACTGTGGATATTCAACATCTGCCATTCCCCAATAATCCATATTTTGTAGTTCATCGTCACAGCCATCATCAATTTTATCGGGTTCTCCGTCGCTATGACCACAAATTGAAGGACTGTTTGAACTTCTGCGATGTGTGAACAGATAGCCGCTGAACTTTCCTGCGAAAACTGCATCCATATGCGTATTAAATAGCATCTTTCAAATTACTACCGCCCGGGATAATATACATATGATACCTCAGTGCTCCTGTTCCATTTCATCCTGCCTCTGCATGCTGAATGTAACCATCTCCAATAAAAATAGACTGTGGAGGATTAGAATTCCTTGCATTTTCAAACAACTTGCAATTATGCCCTTTTACTCCTGACTGAAATGGACATAACTGTGGGATCCAGGAGCTATCCATAAAGATACACCTTCATTAGAAGTTGTAATTGTGAAGTAACCGGAGGAACCACTCTTCTTGACGTCGAAGTCATTGTGACCATGTTGCGGTGGACAATCCTTACCGACGATTAAAAAGCGGCCCCTACAGTTTGGAATTTTTGTCGGCCATTACCAATTCATATCTAAATTCAACAATGAGCACAACAATCCAATCCATAAGTCCAGTGCAGCACGGCGTTTGGCTATCCATACATAGTCACGATGAGCTTCCATTTGATTTTCAAGTACACTTCTTGTACTGGAGTAACATCCAATGCCATTGTTTCTGTCATGTTCGTCATTTCCAGAAATACCAGTGTTGATAATTGGACTCCAATGATCTCTATTCCTTTCATCTTTCAGCCCCTCTTCGCCTGGAACCCATCTTTGAATTTCGGTAAAAAGATCACCCATTGTCTGTGTAGGAAAGTCATGGTATTTCTGAAACGCTTCTATATACCTCTTTCTCATTGTCTCATCCATGCCCAGAGGATCAGACATACTCTGCAAAATGCGGAACCCATCACTATCCAATTGCTGTTTCTTCCTGCAGAATTAAGCAAGTCGACAGCTTTTTTCAACATTCCTTCATGCATGTAACCATTTCTCCGATTCTGTGTGATATCTGCGAAGTTCCATATGCTCTGCTTGCATGTAAGCAGCCCAGGTCCAAGCGATGACTCTCAATCCTAGTAATTGATCATAAATGAAAAAAGAATGCCCAAGAAGACAATCTGGGATTAGTGCCGACTTCAGCAGTCTTCATATCATGTAAAAATTTGACATCCACTACTTTCTTGCCTTCTCCGTCCGTCCTGTCAATCTTGATTTTTCTCGCCCGTGTTTCTTGACTTCTACGCTCCCTAGTAACTCCATTGACGGTATCTTCTGTTACATTGTGTCTTCGGTATTGTAGCATTTATTCAATGGTCACTACATCTCTACACATCTTGTTCAGTCTATTACACATAGAACTACATCCAGGTGGCATAACATTTCGAGGCGGTTTTTTTATCGTAAGGGACGGTGTCATATGCCATGGTAAACAGTAAAAAGGACCTTTCCATTATATTTAGTCATTTTGTTGATGTTGACTCAACAGGTAAAACGGTTCGTTTTGTTGATGTTGACCTTCCACCACTTACCGATGCCTCAATCTCTGGCATGTCTTCTTCCATGTCAGAAAATATGGAAATCATTGCCTTTTCCTTCTGTTTTTTCGCTCGAGATTATTCCTCATCACTACTCCGTAGGTCAATAATTACACGTTGCTGCCTTCCATTGCTTCTGGTATGTACTGGAATAATTCCATGGACCCCCATTGCTCTTGTTCATTTTCCTTCATTCCCATCGTCATTACTTTCTTTGAAAAATTACATCCTTATTTTCTTGACAAGTCTGTCATGGCGAGCACTTGCACGGGTATCCAGTTTTCCAGACATATTTCCAACAACATACTCGAAAAGACGCATGTGATTGCGAAAGGTAGCATGAATAGATTGCTTCCTTGTTCGTGTATCTGGGATTACAACGTCCATTAGATCCTGCATTGTATTCGGAACTTCTTCTGGTAAGTCATACTCACAGTCCGCAATTTCTTCCAACAGTGTCTTCAAAGACTTGAAGAAATTATTACCAAGCCGATAGAATACAGTTGCATAAAATGTTCCAATTGATAGGCTTCCAAAATAAGCTTGAGCTACATCCAGTAGGTGCATTATAGCCTCCTACTTATTGTTGATGAGAAATCCACTGTCCAAGTACGTCACCCCTCTTTTACCAGAATATTTCACAGTTCCAAACTGCGGTATGGTCTTGATACTTGGCATAAAATATTTCAATATGACAAATATCTTTCCCACACGAGCGTAACGTTCGTATGTTGAGGTACTTTTTGTATCAATCAAATTTGTTCTTTCCATTTCCCTTGCAATATCCACTGTTCTCGCTTCTTCAAACGGTATCTTATGTTGTTCCGTAAAGGTCTCCACATATCGTATGACACTACTCATGAGGTCAATGAACGGAATGTACTTTCTTGTCTTCGACGGTGATATGTTTCGAGACCTGCTGAGATTTAAAAGTTCCCGCGATGTAATGGTCGCCTTGTCATTACGTACGCGAAGAGCGACACGAATACGATCTCTTGCCCATTTTGTTTCCAAAGTCGCTATTACACCAAGAATTTTGAGTGCGGACAGGCGATGTATACCGTCCGCAATAACTAATGACCTGTCGGACTTCAGTACAATTCTATCTCTTTCCTGACTGCATAATTTCAAGATACCAGTATACTTTCTGTCAACATCTTCAGATTCGAAAGTTACAGAGATCATTCCGAAACTAACTTGATACTGGTCTTCATCTAAAGATGTAACGAATGAGTCACGATGCTCGGTGCTGCCATCCATCGGAGGATTCTTGACGTTTCTGACTTGACTGACCTGAAGCCATAATTAGTTATTTAGATAATTACTAAGGCGAAAGTCCGTAAGCGTAACAGACCTCCCGCTATCGATATACTCATTACCATCCCTGTTTGCGCGTTGAATTGCGATAAACTTCGTCTCTTCAGAATCCAAGCAATGAACACCCTCTTCTGATTCCAAATCACGGAGGATTGCTGGGTTGGTACCTCTTTCATTATTTTCGTAATACGGATATTCCCGTTCGTTATGCATCGCCTTGATTTGGAAAGCGATTATTTCTACTCTGTCCAATATGTCTTCCGGTGCATCCGTTGCCCATTTCGCTATGCTCCCTGAGTTAGTTTCAATTCCAACTCTCAGTTTTTCTGTACCAACAAGGACTGCACTGCGAAAAATCAATTCCACGGCACCCTCGAGATGACCTCACCACTTCAACAGAATATTCATATAGACAGTACAGCGCAACAGAAACATCTGGAACTATACCCATTGCCACTGTATCCGTACTGTTTCCTATCCAAGAATCAACTGGTGGAATAGTTCTTCACCTCTTGCCGGGAGGTAGCGATGCTTGAGACACTTTCCCTGTGCAGATGCAGAAGATGATGACATAGTTCATTATGGAAATATTATGTTGTAGTTGAGAAATATTGAAGTCAGTTGACGACGTCTGGTTCTGAAGAAGGATATCGTAATGTTCGGAAATATTTAAAGTCAGTTCATGACGGTTGGTTGTGAAGAAGGATATCGTACTGTTGTGAGCAATTTATAGAACGGAATATATTGCGATTTGACAATGACTTCGATTCAGTTGTATGACTTAGATGATCGGTTTGTTTCCTTTTTTATCATAACCGGAAATTTTGTTATCATAAACGGATCTGTCGTATGACTTTCCTAACTAGACGATAATTCTGTAACGATACAATACTTGTACTGTGTAAGGTTGTGTTGCAATCACCGCTGAATTGAAAATTACTTCGCTTCAGTTGTATGAATTCGATGATCGGTTTACCGTCTTTGTTATCATAACCGGAAATGTTGTTATCATAAACGGATCTGTTGTGTGAATTTCTTAACCGGACGGTGTTTCTGTAACGACATAATAATTGTACCGTGGAGGGGTGTGTTGCACTCACCCCTGGTATATTGCAACATATTTTTGCGGCCCAAAAAATCACTGGCAAATATTTTCGAACAATTTCCTCCATATTGAGGGCAAAAAACGTTTCCCCCATATGGAGGAATAATTTAACATTTTTCTTCGTCTGCTCCAGTAGTACAAACAGGCCCAAGCCGACTCCGTGCGGAAAATTAAATGTTTAATTTTCTACAATATATACCAGACCGCAACATTATATAAATTTACGGGACATAACATCTCAGTACTACTGCTGTTACATTACCATCTTCACGTTCGTTCCTATTCTTTCACCATCAACATCGACGATTGCGCCTCCACTCGATTAATACGACCTCCGACAAACGTCATCATACCGTTGCAAAAATCTTTTCTTGAAAATCATCAAATTATAATAAACATCTACACACATCGAGTCAAATTAAAAGCAACGACGTACAATTAGATAATGTCAACAGCCACTTCACACTCCATATATTCTTATCCACCAACATCAGCCACAAGGATATTACAATCAATTTCAACATTCTACATCCCACTCCCCAACAGTTTTAAATCTATTTTTCAACCCAGAACTGAGCAACACTGCAACATGTCATCTTCAACCTCTACTAGAAGATGCTCTACCAGAAAAAAGTCAGCTCCTGATTCTGAATTCACTCGATTCCTGCTGTTTTCTTTTATTGACACTTTCTCTGGTTCATCGTTCAAAGAAAACTTCAACTACAGGAATGTCAACTTCAAGAATTATCTGGAATGGTTGAGGTTCCATGACGACCTGATTTACAAGCGCATAACAACACGTTTCTATAGCAAGGAAAATGAAGAAAACAGTCTTTGAAACAATCGATATTCGAGTCGATAGGAGCTAATGGTTACACGGTCCTAGTAGAAATGGGTTCTCGGAAAGTGCCTCAGATAGCCCGTGCGTCTCTCATCATATACACATATGGTTGTAGAGATGAACTAACACTGCAAATTGTCACTGACTTGTTTACTGACAACTTCACTTTGACTGGTTTCTTAGTTGGTCCAAAATTCATTCACATGATCATCCGATCAACAAGGAAAAGACCAAGACGGAACCCATTCAAAATGTCTATCCCGAAAACTTTTGATCGTCTCCTATTTTACCACAGAATTTCATTTGTCACTGAGACAATGTCAAAAAAATGCTATGACGCGTAATAGAAAAATCCTCAGTATCAAACATTTCACTTGTACTAGAATAGGGTTCGTTTGTCAAATAATTTTCAAGGCGTGGGCAAGACTGGAAACATCAATCGATATCCCTATAGTCAGTACAATGATGTCACTGTACATATTTTACAGCTGAACAACACCAATATTCGAAGTTCTTTCAACATGGAGCGATGCTACAGACGGCATGTCACTTTAATTTCATAGAACAGTAAAACTGCTCTTGCTTGGAGAAATTCTACGTCAGCTTCAACGTCCATTACGACGGTCTAGTGCCAGTTTAACTATTTTTGACGGTTGTAAGACATCGGGACAGGCTTCAGCACATGTTTACTGCATCCTGACTGAATTTGCAGTAATTGCACTATATATGAGCAAAAAGGATTGTGGGGCAGGTTTCTTACCATCATTGACATCCATTCAAGGTATATCATCAGACAAGAACGCAGCATATATAACATTACCCACTCTTGAGAAGTTGTGTTGTTGGCTTGGTATAAATTAATTTGGTGAAAGAGACGCAATGCTCATCCGAGAGAGAAAAGTCGGGACTGGGTCTGAAGCGATGACGCGTGTTCCTGGTCACATGGGTTACAAAGAGACAGTGGATGAAATAAATGAATTTATATATAACTTAGGAAGAAGTGCAATCAATTGGGAAAGTTCGGAACCACCACCATGTTCAAATATTCTTTATCCCAGTTAGGCAGAGTGGGATTCTCAGAACGATCGTTTTTTTCATAGTATGGAGGTGAGAAGTGGCTGTCTTCCATGTAAAAACGCAGAAAGCGTTGAATACCATATAGACCTTGTAAATCGTACAGATTTTCATCTCTTCTGGAGATGTGGTTTGTCACTAAGTCACCGAATGTGTACCGAAGATGTTACTGCAGACAAGAAACGTGATCTGAGTGAGTTACATGTTGTGATACCCACACTTCATTATTCCTTAGTGTTTGTAGAGAGGTCTATTATATTATGACGACAGAATTTTGCGAACTAATTCTCCAGTAAATTTCGTTGCACCTAATACCATATTTATGAATTTATGGTCTATTCATTCAAATTAAGTCGCTTCTTCAGTCATTGAAGAAGAAAAGATAACGTGAAAGCAGTCGAAGTAGAAGAGATACAAACAATTAGTTGTTGGAGTGGAAAATATTACATGAAATCAGTCGTTGAAGTGGAACATATTACATGAAAGCTCTCGATGAAGTTGAAAAATCTGTAATATTACACAACCGAAATAAAATAGAGCGTAGATTGATAGAAAGAAATATTCCGTTCAGACGAGCAGAAGAGAATGAAAATCTGATTGCGATGAAAAAGAGGATTGAAAGCCAATTGTCGTTTTTCGATGAAAAAAGAGGATATACAGCCAATCGTGTCTTCGAAGGAAGCCAATTTCGAGGAAAAAGATAACGAAAAGCCACTTTTTCTTCACCACGTGCCAACCATTCGAAGACAGCAAAATCTGGATGAATTCAGATAAATTTGGACCCGAGCAAAAGCCCGGAGATCATTAGTACCATCCTAGGATAGTCGTGCACCGTCTAAATCTGGGGCACGGTTCGTAAGGGCCCACGGGAGGTCAACCCCCTCTAATAACAACACAGTGGATTCGCACGTACCAAGATGACAAATTTCAACGACCTGGAAAACTAGCAAAAAGCTAACATATTTTTAACAAAATAGCGGTTTTGGAGGAAATTGGCGCTGATTCTAGTCCCACATCGCCTACGTGTGAATTGTTGTCACATTGTTATGTTATTGCACCATTAGCGCACTGGTTTTGACCTCGAAATTAAAAATATGCTAAACTTTTGGGGACGTGAGCTTCGAATACTGGCTGAGAATGATACGATTATTTTTGAAGCTATCTCAACACCTCCGTTCTATCCTGCGACTTCATCCCCACCGTCTCTAGATATCACCCAGAAAGAAAGTCCCAGTAAGTTCTTCACTTCACTTCACTCCGAATTTGGTACCCTATATGGCGAGCTTGGTTCGAATAATAGCAATGGAGACTCCTGACAATTTAGGCGGGATTGCAGACAGTTTTTCATTTATTCTATCGAAGAGGGATATAATGGGCGTACATACGAAAAAAAGTGGGAACGGGAATGGGATTGGCAATTTAAAATGTCGAATTTGGTATTCAAGCATAAGGGTATTCTGAATTGGTATCATGCGTTCGTTTCTCCCTATTATCGCAAAATCCACTGATCGTCTCTTGTGGTTGTCATGAACTTGTCACGGTATGCAATTTAACGAATTGAAAACTTCGTACTAATTCGGCTAATCACACAGGTATCTTAATGCTGTTATGGTTTTACCTGATGGATCACTTTGTGCATCTGGAGGAGAGGATGGTGTTGCTATGTTATGGGCTTTACGAGAAGGAAAAATTTTATATTCTTTAGAAGCTAATGATATAATTCATGCTTTATGTTTCTCTCGTAGTCGATATTGGCTTTGTGAAGCAACAAACTCTTATATCAAAATCAGGGATCTTGAATCAAAAACTTTTCTTGATGAATTTCGTGACGTACGACGAAGTTCCTATAACTTCAATCGCTTTTAATTAAAAATAGAGAGACTACTATTTTCCTCGGTGAGTTTTTCACATATTCTAAAGATTAAAGATGTAAATTGAAGAGTAAGAGTAGCCTTTTATTCTAGTGTATTTCATTAAAGAAAGAAATTTACAACATATTTTAATTTGGAAGAAATGATGTGCAATTGAGATAATTTGATAATTTTTTGCTTTAACTTCAATCGCTTTTCAAATTTGAAAAGGTGATATATTAGTTTTTGTCAGTGCGGTTTTCACCGATTTTAAGGATTAAAGATGCAAATTGAAGAGTAGAATTAGCTGCTTCTTCTGGTATCTTGCAATAAAAAAATGAAATGAAAAACATAATTTTTTGGAAGGAATGATGTGCCATTTTGTTAATTCTTTCATTTTTTGCTTTAAATTCAATCGCTTTTCAAATATAAAAAGGCGAGAGTATAATTTTTGTCGGTGCGTTTCTCACCTATTCTCGGGATTGAAGATGCAAATGGAAGAGTAGATGTAGACGCCTTTTTTGGAATACTGCAATAGAAACGTAGAAATTAAAAATTTGGTTATTTGGAAGTAATGATGTTAATTTGATTAAAGTTTTCTTTAATTTCAATCGCTTTTCAAACTTAAAAACGTGAGATAATATCTTTCGTCTTTGCGTTTTCACCGATTCTAAGGATGAAGATGCAAATTGAAGAGTAGAAGTAATCACTTGTTGAGGTATATTGCATTAAAAGCAGAAAATTACACCCTGTTTTTATTTGGAAAAAATGATGTGCCGTTGCGTTAATTTGATAAATTTTTGCTTTGACTTCAATCTCTTTTCAAATTGAAAAAAGGAGATTGTACTTTTTGTCCGTACATTTTTCATCGATTCTAAGGATTAAAGATGCAAATTGAAGATGTGAAATATCCGCTCCGTCTGGTATATTGCAATAAAAAAATGAAATATACAACCTGTTATTCATTTATTGGAAGAAATGATGTGCAATTGCGTTCATCTGATAATTTTTTGCTTTAACTTCAATGGCTTTTTAAATTTGGAATGGCGAGAGTATAATTTTTGTCAGTGCATTTTCCACCGATTCTAAGGATTAAAGATGCAAAATGAAGAGTAGAAGTAGCCGCTTCTTCTGGCATGTTGCAATAAAAAATAAAAATTCCAACCTGTTCATTTTTTTGGAAGAAATGATGTGCCATTTTGGTAATTTTTTCATATTTTGCTTAAACTTCAATTGCTTTTCAAATATGAAAAGGCGACAGTATAATTTCGGTCGGTGAGTTTTTCACCGATTCCAGGGATTTAAGATGCAAATTGAAAAGTAGAAGTAGCAGCTTCTTTTGGTATATTAAAATAAGAAATAGATTTTAAAACTTGTTTTTTTACTTGAAGAAATTATGAGACATTCTATGACTTTTCTGATGTGACTCTTTTTTATAAAATGTTTTTATAAAATTTAAAAGTGATGAATGTTTCATCTCGAGTTGCGAGATGGAACATTCATCACTTTTGGGGAAGGATGAATTTTTAGTAAGATAACAGAGATGAAATTGTAGGTGTTTTGGAGAGCGAACTAGCTTCTCTGTTGAAAAGGGAACCCAACAATTGTGGCAATAATTTATTTAAATATTTGTCTTAAAATACCGAGTACATGTCGACTTCTATGCTTTAGTGTCGAAAAAACGTAAACTTTTTAGACACCTGTATGTATTTGAGTGTTTGAGTGATGTACCAAATATTTTTTGAGGGGTTGGAGTCCCGTCTCATTTCTTGATTTTCATACGACAATTTGTGAAAATTTTACACAACTCTCGTATCAAATAGGAGTATTTATGTTTTCAGGAATGACACATTCTTATTGTTTTTCTTTGAATGCTATCAACAGTGCTTCAATTAATAAAATGAAGGAGCACCATCCGTTTGCCAGCTATGTTTCTAGAGCTGTAATTTTACGTTGGAACAACAACTTTATTGTATATGAAACAAAGATTTATTACATATTTACACGTTGAGAGAATTTTTCTCTCTTGCGATACAGTATGATTCAACACGTATAGGTTAATAAAAACAATACAAAATTGCATCAATTGACGTGCAAATAAAAGACATTATTTATTGTACACTTTTGCACTATCACCATGCTCAAGACTGCCTTTCTGCTCCCCACACCCACTTCCACATTCATGACATCACCATCATCGTTATAATAACTATGTAAACACAACGAAAATGCATCTATTATACCGCATCAACATCATAATCGTTGTCGTAGTCGTTCACACCGCCCCTCTATTCAAATGATCGAGATCGATCAGAATACAATAATAGCTATTTTAGTGGTTTTGAACGGAATTGAGGGAGGCATTGGACTCGTTGCGTTGACAGAACAACTGGATCAACGTACAGATGAAATATCAAATGATCAGTCAAGTTTTGAATGTAAAGGTTAGACTTTTACCGATTGTGATGTTTGTGATGGCACTAAAAAAATCCAATTCAACCAGATCAGAATTGTACTTACTATGATGGTGCCAGCACTATGAAATGTTCCAACTGTGTAGCCTCTGGTATTCAACTTCGCTACCTGTACAGCTTAGTTATATATGTTTCTGCGTGATTTATTCGTTAATGTTACCCTTTTCTCATATCTCACCCTTTTAAATATATTCCTAACACATATCATATTTCTTTCTTCTCCTCCTTCCATTCGGCTCTTCATTTTAAATCCACAATTAAATATATTGTCGACTGAGAATTTCATGGATTAAAAACGAAAAATGAAATGATTTTGATTTCAATATGGCATAACATACAAGTCTCTTACAAGCAATGTAGCCGGTTTGATACTTAAACCGATGAAATGCAAAAGTGTGTACCAGTACCAGAACTGTGTAAACATTTCCAAACGGACAATGGACGACATTATCGGATGTCCCGTCACCGATTTCAACGCCACTACACCATTTATTCCTTCCGCTCCCACTATACCAGAAGCGAAAATTGCCCCGAATCTCATGATCACAACCTCCAGTTTGGCGCTCTAAGTTGAGTGGAATGTCTTCTTCATTCTCAAAACTTTTGGAGTACGCTCCACAGTGTGATACATCATCACCACAGAAATCCCAATTGAAGCTCCCTGTCTAACATAATCACAAGAGTCAGTTGTCAACTTTTCAAACATGCTTATAGCCACTGGCATGCCCGTTCCCATTCAAGCCACATAAATGGCCATAGATGCACTATATTGCACATGAGAATGACAAATTTCAGCTAATAAACCAAAAATATGCCGTAAAATTTTAGCCTGACGGAATAACACAAATCCGAGGGCAATAAATGCTACCCGCATCACATCATTACTCACATCTGAAACATCAGCATGAAGCAACATTATAATCGCCATGTTTTCAGCTGTTCCGAAGTAGGCCAAAGAAATAGCATACATCGCCCCATTTCGGAGAATTGGGTTCTTATCTTCCAACATTGTCTTGATTGTTCCTATAGCATCATTCTCAAGTCCATAGAATACAGAAGTTGCACCCTAGCCAACCCACACGTGATCTTTTCGTATTCCATTTCTGGAGCATATACAATCATTTCATCCACAATTGAGTCGATCTCGACCCTAAAGCTACCAAACGCATTCCAAGTCCAGCCACCTCATTCGAGATCGCACAGTTCATTACCAGAATATTTCTCAACTCCTCACAATATCCATTTTCCACGTTATCTCCATCCCAAGATGCCGTGGTTGACAGTCCAAGACCAAGAGAAGCACCACTTTTTTCAATGTCATTGACATCATCTCACGAAGAGATCGCAATAAGTATTCTCTAGCCGTTGTAGATTCATTTGGACTTGTCGTCAACTTCGCATCTCGACTTCCAGTTGCTGAAATAAGACCCATTGCATGAAGTGCTCCACCCTCATAGTATGAGGAAGCGGGTGAGCTGCGAGTGTCAGTCCTGGACGATAAGTAAGGAGAAAGAAAATCAGAACTATGCGTGACGTCCATGAATAACATCTAGACAGGAAGTTGCAGAAAACTTCGCCCACGTCGTAGCGCTTGCTAACCAATCAAGATTATCTCTGAGAACCATATCGATAGCTGTAACGCTATGGGAGTTCGCGTTCGAGAAAATCAGGGCAAAGTGACAGACGCTGCCTCGAGCATCGAGAGCAAGCTTGATATTTTTGAGCAGATAAGTGTCCGGTTTGCACTTGCTGTACAAGAAGTCCAGATAGAGTTTCGATGTAACTTCACCACCTAAAATGCGTCGTAAATTAGACATAGTTCGATCTCAATTCATTGCTGTTGGGACGATATCTTCCTTCTTCACGTTTTCCATCTCATCCACTTCCGTTGCCGTAGGACCAGATGAATCTTCAGCAACATCTGATGAAGCTACAGCAGCAACGGAATCTTCTTCAATTTATTTTATGGCAGGTGGATCTTTCGATTGAGCAGGGGAGAGAATCATGTTCATTTCTTTTGGCGCGAAAAGAGGGTCATCATTTTCAACGACATTGAATTTGAAATGCCACTAGCTCAAACATGTCTTCGTTGTTACTACCCGAGCCGAATTCATCCATTACGAGAGATAACATAATACTTTTGATACATTATTTATTGATTCGGTCGTCATTGTGTTATGTATATTATTTTTAATTCCATTTGCAACCAAGAAAATTGCTTATTTCCCTTCCACTGCCCCCAAAAAATAAAAATCCAATTTTTTACGAAAATACCAACTTCATATGGAGTAAAAGACACACTATTAGTTGTAGAAATATGTTCTTCCATATGAAATTGGGATTTTCGTAAAAAAATAGAAATCTAAATTTTTACAAAAATTCCAACTTCATATGAAGTAAAATACGCATTATTAGTTGTAAAAACAATTTCCTCTGTATGAAGTTGGGATTTTCGTACAAAATCAGATTTCTAATTTCTTACGAAAATCCCAACTTCATATGGACGAAAACCTTTCATTTTCCTTGTAATTAGTGCTGCAATTCTCTGCTGTTTCACCGTCACAAATAGCTAGAAGGATTTTCAATCAATCGATGATGCGAGTCATATGATATAATCGATATCATTAATTTCCACTAAATACTTCGAAGTCGTATCTACTTAAGTATCAACCAGCTGACATCCACATACCCATTCAGTTGGGTAGGACATGACTAAGAGTATTTCTATCAAATATTTTTATGCCAACAACTTTTAAATGCCTTGTGCTCTTTCAAAACATTTCAGTTGTGTCGCGATTGATGACTTAATGCCATTCTACACAAATATGAAAAACTAGATCAGTAATTACGACCTCACAATGGTCTGCAGGTCATGTTCTGCTTCCCAACCTTCACAAAGTCGCAACGATTCCTACCTTTCCACAGTTGGCAAGTGAAGAAAGGTAGGAAATCGTTTCCCCTTCCTGAGTGGGGAATTGAAAAACTAACAAATGACATCTAAATCTAAAACCATATTCCAACAACGAATTCAATCCAAATTTGAAAAGCTAGATGAGCATTTACTATCTAGCAAGGTCAGAGAATTGATGTTATGCAACAAAACCTCCACAATATCGCAAACGATTTTCTACCTTTACATACTTGGGGAATGGAAAAATTGCAACTAGCAACTAGCAACTAATAACTAATAACTAATAACTAATAACTAATAACTAATAACTAATAACTAATAACTAATAACTAATAACTAA
>JAULBU010036763.1:0-15311 GCA_032358235.1 Odonthalia washingtoniensis | reverse complement strand
CATCTTTTCAAGATGTATGTGCCTTAATGCAACAAGAATTTAATAGCATAACCCGGCAAAACCGCGTACGCGAATACTTGCAGGTTTTGCGCATTACAGCCATTATGGACAAGATCGATGGGTCTATGAGCGACGCTTTGGAAGATCTTAGAGAAAAAATTACATGCTTTGCTCCACAAGGACCTCGATCACACCGCTCCGAAGAAGCTAAAGTAGAATATTTAACTAAGTCCGTAGCAGGTATCGATTGGACACGCAGTGCATGAACACAAAGTGCTACCGCGAATCCTCCTTGGAATTTCCAGCAACTTTACACATCTTTGGACGCTGCATGGATTAAAGAAGAGAAACAAGCAGAAGGTAAAAAGAGAGATGGCCGACAAGTGGACAATTCAAACAATATTCCTGGTATACATTATCAAGGACAAGGAAAATATGGAGTACCACGCCGTAATGGATCATCATCTTCAAGACCTTATAGATTTTCACAAAATTGGCCTAACAATGGATTTATGAATAGACCGAACAATGGATTCAACAAAAGACCTCCCAATGGATTCAACAACAATAAATCTAACTTTAGGTTTAACAACACGTAGAAAGAAAACAATATTTACAGTAAAGGACTTTTCTCCAATTTCAATAGTCCAGATCATCTTATTAGGAAATGTCCTCATAAAAATAAACTATTGAATAATGTTCAAAATCTAGTTGCGCAAAATCCAGGAAAAGAACGCACTATTCTATTCGAATTGTGGCGTAGAACAGAAGATTGCTTTAGCTAAGAAGAACTTGACTACTGAACAGGAGATATACCAACAAAAGAAAACGACGAAGAAGAACTACAAGACGTCAAGGAACAGAACATTCTGGATTCAATACACTACAATGAATCGGACAATGAAGGAGGTGAAGATGAACACTTCAATGTCTACATTATTCCAAGTAAATATAAGTTTTTACGAACTCCACAACTTGGGATGGAACATTTTTAGATACAGGTGCACAAACCACAGTAATTGGATTTATCTAAGCATTAGCTTACTGCAAATTTAGCAAAACGAAGTTCAAATTCATACCATTCAAAAACAGTTACAGGTTTGGATATGATAAACAAGCATCACTAGGCGAAATTATAATTAAAATACCAATATTCCAAATTCGTATCATTATACTCAAAGTAGATGTTGTCCGAGCAGACGTTCCTTTCCTTATTAGATTAGATGTTTTGGATAAATATAAGTTCTTTTTCAATACGGTGGAAAATAAATTCTGCTGTACTGCATTAAGCCTTAAAATACCTTTAACACGAAAGAAAGGACATATTTATTTGGAATCGAATATAGACAAGGAAACATTTTTTACTTCCCAAGAATTAATCAAGATACACCGAGGATTTTCACATCCTACATTCGACAAACTGTATATTTTGCTAAAACAGCAAGACCTTTGGAAACCAATTCCGTAACACGCCGCAGTCTCAAAAAATTCAAGAATACTGTCAAATGTGTCAGAAAATCTCTCCACCGCCAGTAAGATTCAAGGCTTCTTTACCATCAAAAGAAAACTTAGTCTTTGGAAAAGAACTCTCCCTAGATTTAATGTGGTTAGATAGTAAAGCTCTATTACACATTGTAGATACAGCTATTAGATTCTCTTCAGCAATATTTCTGGACTCCAACGGAGTGAACTACGGACAAGCAGTAGAAGGTGTTTTGTTAGCCTTTATTCAAACATGGTGTACCATGTACACAGGCTATCCAAATAGGCTCATAGCCGATCAAGGTTCCGTTTTCAATTCAAAACGACGGAAAAATACCATCGATATGTTAGGAATCGAACTTAAATTATTAGGGGTAAAAGCACACAGTTTTTTTAGAATAGGAGAGAAATTACACGACCCACTTCGCAGAATTCACAAGAAAGTTAAACTTCAGCAGGAGAAGATTCCAGGAGTTCTCATCCTAAAAATTTTTATCAAAGCTATGAACGATACGATAAATGACATAGGGCTAGTACCTTCAAAATAAGTTTTTGGAATCATACTCAGATTTCCAATTATTAGCACAGATTTGCCTCTTCAGAAGGAAAGAATGGAAGCCGTATCTTTAGCACGTATGGAAATGAATGCTATCATAGCAGAACGTAAAATAAATATAAGTTGCTCAAATTTGTCCAAGATCACTTTTGGGCACACTTTGGTTCTAAAATAATGCCCCTAAACCTGCTTCCCTATTAAATGGCCACGAATGGAGATGCCTAAATTGGGCACGCGTCGACTAAATATAATCAATCTGTGCCCCTTTTTGAGATGTTCTTATTAGTAATTTTTTTAAAAAACTTTTATTATTATTTTGTGAAATAATTCTAACCCGCTTTGCTCGTGTCCAATATCTTCTTTTTGTTATACCGGGTGAAGCACTATATAAGTCCCAAAATTCTATGATATTGATTAAGTAATCTAATTTTTGGCATACTTCAAACTATCTGAACCGAATTGATACTGAAGCTACCGAAAAGATAATTCGCCCTGTGAATTGATTATCCAATAATTAAAATCACCAATCAAGGTCAACAGAACTGTCATTACAATTTTATACCTTTCCCTTTCATTCAGAACTGTCCTTATTGTATCCGTTTTGTTATCTGTTCCGTATGGTATAAAAAATCAGAAGAGCGTTTCCCAAAACAAAAATATTAGGAAAAATTGTAAGGTCAAGTTTCCCCGCTACTGCCATCATTACATATGTTCTCTAGTTCATTTATTATTCCGAAATTGGCCTGCTACAATCGACTAACATCCTTCGCAAACTATGAAAACTTATGCATATTGCCTTAAACAGTTTTATAACCTATGTTTACAAGCTTGTTCTGACGTTGTAAAAGTGAAGGAGGTCCAGTATTTTCCAACAGATGCTTGCAAATGTGTCCGACTAGAAAAGGATGCGGTCGTTGTTAGAGACGTCAGTAATGATGTAAAGAAAGATATGTTAAGGGTCTGATTCTTTGCAAGTTCTCGCAGAAGTGTCCGACTGTCGCAAAAATGAAGGTATCCTGGAAAGCGGAGTACCTGGGAAAATGCGCTCCAGTCTGTCTCAAGAAAATTATATGGACGGAACAATCATCCGTTTGCTGAGCTTAATTAAATACATGTGAAGCATAATCGTGTTCTTTGCTTTTTTTGTCCTTTAGAAATGACCTTAAGCACAACGAGAGGCGTAAAGCATCCTGTAATAAAAGAGAACCAAATAAAAACGTATATTTGTTATGATCAAATCAGTCACGAGGATGTGCTATGATCCATATTGAGAACAAATGAAAACGGAATATGTGTTGTAATGAAGTAGTAGGTCATGAATCTGGCCGAAATTTATAAGTTAATGCAAGACCCTAACTTAAGCTCAAAGTTGACTATATCAGAAAATCGGAGCACATATTTTCAGAGTTGCAAAGTAGTTTTATGGCAGAAATTCCAGTGAACAGCAGTAAACCATATGTAGGCTATCCGAAGCATGCCTTGCAAATTTCTGACAGTCCAGCTTCAGAACCGTCTGCGATTGAAAGAACTGCCTGTCATTCATTGAAGAAGTTGCAAGATAAAAATTCCAGTTAAATTATTGCGCTGTCTTTTGCGCAGTACATTCTACTTTGAAGTTAAAGTTCGAGTCAATGGTTTTGGTAAAGCCTCAAGTCGAAGAATAGTGCTTGATATCTATTTATTGGCTCCTTCTCTCTCTGACTCACCACTTCGTCTTTCCACTTTTATCTTTGCGAGTTACTATCCGTTCGTAGTATACATCTTTTTCTGAGAAGCCTGTAAGTTCTATGCTACCGAATAAAACGCACAGGCTTCTAGTATAGTGGAGATTACTCTCAATAGGGTAATTATTTTAGTCGTTATTAATTCCATATATGAAACTCAGGAAGTTCAAGTAATGTGAATGCTCTGAAGATCGATGGAGAAGAAGCTGGACGTTCGACCTGCTTTTTCCCATTGGCTGATCTTTTTTGAATGATTTGGGTGAGATATGAATGTAGTGGGGAGAAAGGGTCATACAACGTCGCAACATATGGGAGTATGTTGGTTCGTGTAATGACTAGTGAGAAGAAATGCGCACAGAAAATAAATGAAGAATTGATAATACACGGAAACAAGAATAGTTAGTGTGGAAAACGTTGAAATCAATACTGAACGAAAAATTTGAAGGTGCATTTTTAAATGCACTGTCGAACAGGAGATGCAATGCACTTGCACTTGATTTTAATCAAGATTATCTTAATGATCTTGACTTAAAAATAATCTTGATAAATCTTAATGATAATAAACAGGAGATGCAATGCACTTGCACTTGATTTTAATCTTGATAATCTTGATAATCTTAATAGTCTTGATAATGTTGATTATTTTCAAAAAAACATAATCTTGATACTAGACTTTATCTGTCACTGAAGTTCCCAGTGTGAAATCAATATGTTATGTACAGAGTATTTATAGACTTGTCATTGTCATACAGCCGAGTGTATATTTAAAATAATTTATAATAATTAAAATAATAATTGGGAAAGTCAGTGACAGGCTGATAAAGTCTAGTAATATTCTACAGTAGTAATCTTGATAATCTTGATTAAAATCAAGTGCAAGTGCATTGCATCTCCTGTTGATTGATTGACCCAATATGGGACTGAATGCACTGTGGAACACGGAATACAGTATATAATAATTTCGTGTAGAATTCCGAGACGTCATTTCGCATTTGAAAATAAATGCAACTGTCGACCGATCGGTGCTCAATCAGTGTTCGAACGGAATATAACGGAATATAAAAAGAGGATTTATCTGCCTCAAACTTGAGCAAATTATTGAGCACTACCCAATTTAATTTTAATTGAAATTAATGATTGGACTGTGGCCAATAAGAATAATTCGCCTTGGCGCCTACAGCTGTTCTGTCTACAACTGTACATATTTTAAATACACGACCAGTTGTGCGAATGACACTTTCTGACAACAAACGTTGTATTAGTGGCCAGTAATATCCCAAAAATTTTAATGGACAATTTATGGTCCATAACCTAAATTTTCCAATTTTTTGAGATGACTGTTTTGACCGTTATGGACAATATATTATCTATGAAGACTGAAAAAGGGGTCTTTTGTAATGACACATAACTTCCAAAATAGTGTTCTGGAAACGGACTCAAACTTATAATCTGTTCTGGTGCATGGTTGGAAGAATCTGAAAGTTGAAAATCGAAAATCATGAATGTAGTTTCGGTGCAGGGTTTCAGGCAAGTATCATGAAAATAGCCCTTTTGATGTTAAAAATCAACACTTTCGATCGGCACCGTTCAATAAATATGGAGACCGTTACACCTATCAACACATCTACTATTGAAGAAGATAGGGAGAATGGACCGGCAAAGACAGTGATGGGGGGTAGCACAGAGCCGCGAGGAAGAGGAAGAGGAAGGATCATGTGTGGGAGAGTGAGGGGAAACCGTCGGCGTGGACAAGATGGCAGTGGAGGTGGAAAAAGGAGTGGATCAATTTACAAATATGAAGATCCAAGGAAGGGATGGAGGAGGAATTATACTTCACAAACTATAATTCTTGAACAAGTGTTAAGTTTTTTATAGGTCGGAGAATCAGTCAAAAGAGGGAACTTTTGGAAAGTCCAGAAACATTCGGAGGGATTGACAAGTTTCGTCTGGCTTCAAAAAAGATCACATCATTTGGTGACTTCATTTTTGAGCTTTCCCCCGATCTACTGAGGTATGCCGATACAATCCAATGTACAGGATATTTACATTCCGATTTAGAGAATATGAAAATTGATGCCAATGATAATGAAGGGGTGCGTTTGCAGAATCTCGCAAAGATTAAACAACTAAATAAAGTGGAATTTTTTGACTCAGAATATGGAACTTCCCTTCGTCTCAATGAACATCCACATTTACAAGTCCATTACAGTAAGAACAAACACTGTGCACTTTTTGGCTCTGGTCAAGAGAGACGTAGGATCAAGTTCAAGTATAGCACCTGTGACGTCCACTTGTGTATCAGATCACAAAAGTACAAACGTAACACATGCTGGGCAAAGTGATATGGATCTGAACGATTTGAAAGTATTCGTGCTGTTCCATCTTCCCCATCCAAGAAACGTCCAATTCATCTTGAAGAAGAGGAAATTGAAGCAGCAATTACGTCAGATTTTTCACCTGCTGCTTTACGACATGTGGTCCGAATTGAAAGGGGTGAGAGAGGTGAACTTGGTACTGACCCTCTTCATCATGCTTCCCCTAGTTCGATTCACTTGCCTTCACAATCAGTACAGCAACCACAGGCGGAAGAAGATAACGTGCCTTGTGCTTGTAGTTGTAGGGGTGATCAAATGCTTTCAGTCACTCATGCTGCACATGTTTTTGACTCCTGCTCTCAACCTATGCACGGATTCCACGTGGGGGCCAGAAATATGAGGGACTTGGAAACGGAGGCTTTTGCAAGCCATGTTCATAGAATTGGGATTTGGGAGAACTAGTGCAAAAAGTAATTAAAAAATACATTTTAATGGACAATTTAAAAATCTTTTGTCCATAAGCCTGTTTTCATGATTTTTGAGGCGTGTTTTTCGTCAATATTGACGTATTCATATCTCAAAAATTTGTCTTCAATCTTGCTACAAATTTGTGTGCCCATTAATCACGTCCCCATCTTCAAAAGACTGAGAGGATTTTGATATTGAATCATAAATGACGAACTTACAGAGTCTGACATGTTATGGACAATATTTTGTCCATTGAATACTGGAATTGGGGATATTGAATATTGTAAATGAGATACAATTTCCTGCAAGCTATAGACCACTGGCTCGATGGACTCAAACTGACACGTGTTACCCCCCCGAGGCCGATGAGCTGATCAAAAGTTGCCACATATCAGGCCACGCCGTCCACAAAAAGCGGTATCGGCACAAATGGCGATACCGGCTCTACCCTGCACGACACGGGCCCTGTCCGTGGGAGCACCCGGCGGGGATTAAACTGGCAATCACTCGTTTAGCAAAGGGTCACCCGATCACTAAGCCACGATGATGATTGTTGATTGTGACTGTTTTTGTATGTCATTATGTAGCACCAATTATAGCGTTACAGTCCCTTTTTTCTTTCACCGCCGACCGCTTAGTATACAACTAAGCGCCCGGCAGTTCACCGAGTAAACTGGGGAAATTACTCCATCACCGAAAAAAGCGAACCAAACAGAATACGACCAAAGCGTAGTCAATTAGCTGTTACTGGCCACAAAAATTTCTAATTGTGTCACTCCGTGGATGAACACACGCCACACGCAGCGCATTGTCTCACCGCTTCGATCACTTCTTTCATCTAATCGTCGTAACAACAGCCCAACAATCGCGATGAATAGTAATAACACGCCCCAGACTTCCAACGATGGATGACCGGGGCGAAGTTTCGGCACCATCTCCGTATTCGCAACTATCGTAGCGCCCGTGTTAGGTAGCGTCTACCCGGTACAAGTCGCCCGCTTTATAAACGAACGTCAGAGTTACAAGGTAGAAGTTCTAGTGAAGCAAATTGAAATCCCAACTCTAACCATCGTCTCATACACCACGTGCATCGACCGATCGTTGTTAAAAAATCTACTCTTTATGGGAAGGTTTGACGAAATCGTGAATGGTGTCAGCGAAACGAAGGACCTGACAAACGCGCACATTGAGACCTGCATCGAGGGTCTAATCGAAAGAACAAGCGCCGCAGAAGTGGACCAGTCTGTTATCGAAAGTGCGCTCCAAGGATTCACGATGCCCACACACATTCATGACGCAGATGCCCGTATCATCCATTTTTGCGCAGATTTCTTCGAGCGCCTCGAAAACGTTGGCTGCGGCGCTTTCCGAGATAGAAGCCGGAAGAAGACTGTGCAACTATTCGTAAACCTTTTGCACTCCCCGTCCTTGAAACGTGAGATGCGTCGCCGCATCTCGTACGACGAATAATTGGAGAATATTTTCTGAATATCCATTACGATGCTTTCTAAAGAAGCTGTCCACTGCCAAGTGTACGGCGCAGAGATCAACGATGCACCTGGCAAGACCAACTCCACCACAATTTCATCGTCCTCAAGAACAATAAAAGACAAGGAAAGTGGACAGAAGAAGAACTGGAATAAGCAGGAAAGCCTGCAAAAAGAAAACATGCTTTGCCTTTGGGATGAACACATCAAAAATGGTATTCGCCACTACCTTCGAAACTGCAAAGAGTGCCCGAAGGACGTTAAGGACCAAATATTTGAGAAGTGCATATCAACCAAGGATGACGCTGCTAAATGAACTGTGGAGCCAAGCAATGAAGACCATGCAAGAGTTGTATTTAAGGCAACATTCGTAGATTGTCATCGTGCAACCATTTGCGCTAACACCTGTTGCGACAACAACATCATCGACACGCACTCTTTGTAAGTCCTTAAAAAGGCCGGAGTCGAGCACATTGTGGCAAATCAGTTACATCCACGAACGTTCAACATGGCCGCTAACACGTCCGATAGAAAACAGGCTACCCTTACCTTTAATAAAGTGGTGCTCGTGGAAATCGAACTGCACATACGCCACGGTACAGGGCTCACACTTCAGGGTGGGCGTTGGCTTCTTACTAATAAAACCGTGGGTGATCCACGACTTGGAAGGCCACTACTGATGTAGGTTGACATTGTTCTTGTATTTTTGTCAAACTCTCTTTTGAATTTTATAGATGGAGTTGAAGGGAGATTGTCAATGATGTCGTTTTGTTGAAAATCTAGGCCAATAATAAGTGGACTGTAATCATTAATTAAGTCTAATTCAATACTAACCGTTTGATTTTCCAAGTTTTGTGTGTAGAGTATCCAGGTTGTTACCACCTGGCTTGCTTCATTGCATGCAATCCCCCGTCCTCGTTCATATGATCGAGTACATGGCTCGAGTCTGAATGCTATGCCCATTGCTTGACAAAGTTGAAATGCTGAAGATATGTTGCCCGTCGATGTAGGACTTCTCTCATCTAGAATCGGGTTCGGATCGTTAAATATTTGATTCGAACCCATTACTGAAAAAGCGGTCCTTTTTGCTCTTGTGTATTATTTTGCAGTTTATCTGTGGGACGTCTATTTATATCGATATCATCGTATCTGGGACGTTTGTTTCTTGTCTCCAATTCTCTTCCGCGTATAGGTTTGTTTATATTGATTCTTCTTAAGTTTGCTGGCTCGTTGTTCCACTTTCTTCCATCATCTCGTCAACGGTTCGACCAATTTCCCTGTTGGCGACCATGTCTTATTATTTCATATGAACGTTGATTATAACCTATTAATGACTTTATTTTGGGAGCCACATTTGCGATGCCAGCTAGATTTTCATTTCTTCATACATCTTTCTCGCCCACTCCTTCTTCTTCTAATATTATCAGGGCATCCGTGAGGGTGATACAATTTCTTTCCTCTTCTCTTTATGTTGAATATTTTGCAGCTTTTAGAGCTGAAGATAATGATTTAAGACATGTTTTTCTTTGGTTCGTGTCTATACTTTGGCCATTTGATATTTCTGTCAAGATATGAATAATAGAATTTTCATGTTCTTCTTTTATACGAACTTCAACGTGATTTACCCAATCCTTATCCTTTGTATAACATACAAATGAACTAATTAATTTGGTAAAGGAGTGGGGAGGACTGTTTGCATTGGTGAATAAAGTAATAGCAAACTTTTGTCTTTCGGGGCTGTCCTGAGATGCATTTGTCACATTAAGGTATCGTTTGTATGCCATGCTAAATCGTTAGATGTATTTAGAATACTCTCCCTACTTTTTCGAGTACAATTATTCGCATCTCTGTTGAGTTTTTCTATTCGTTTATTTCGTTATATCATAGAATCTTTTGCAACAATGTCAATAATGTGTTGGACCAAAACGTTTTGGTCTTGTGGATGGGGAGTTCGGCTGGTTCATACAGGGTAATTTCACCAGTTCTCAGTGCTCGTTTAACTAGCTTTCTTTCTGATGTCTAGAAAACGGTATGTATCCAAACCCAAAGTGACTGCAATGCCTGAAGCTTTCTTATCACCTGCAGTGGCACTAGCTCGCACCGTCTCTACCCAAAGGTTTATGTCTTCTCTCCATTGAGCTTTATCGGTGTATTTTGTGGGCGTGGGTGGAGAAAGATAACTCATTGAGTAATTTGGATTGTTTGAGTCTTCTGGGCCCATAACTGTGGGAATGAAACCTTCTGACATTATACAGTGGTTCAGAAAAACAATCAACAAACGTGGTATTAGTGGCCAGTAATATTGAATATTGTAAATTAGATACAATTTTCTGAAAGCTGAAAGTGAATACACACAAGGCGGATAAAAGCAGTCAACAATGACTCCCCGATACCTTCCCTCATCTGGGCCCAAATTTCTTCCCTGTCCGGTCTTTCGTATAGTAATTTTATTATTCTAAAGTCAAATGGTTTATTATTCCCCTCGTTCTTTGGCCGTATTATAAATGCACAATAGAAATAAATGTAAGTAATCTAGAGTCCATTTTTCTTCTCACCTTTTGGTGGTGGTGTAAATGCAATATTGTATTCTCTCAATGTATGAAGGCTTGTATGCGTTCTGTAAATTGCAACGCGTTTATTGAATTACACAATTATACAGTGAATTAATAAGTGTGTCATCTCCTATCACACGGCACTTGTTGCACGTTGTCAGCCACATCAGTACATACAGAGGTATGATTTTCTGGATTGTTATATAATTGTGAAAAACATGAATGTGTTAAACTATGAAATATGTGACCTGGAATGGCCTTTCCCATTTTTCTGCCCGTTCTAGACGTATGAAAAAACTGTGAAGGAAAAACATCGACCTATTTTGTGGGGCATTGGTAAAAACAACTGTGTTGCGCAACTGTGTTGGAACTGTGCAATTGTTACGAGAGGTTGATTCTATAAAGAATTCGACGGTACGGAAAGATCTATTTGACGCGAGATGTATTGTCATTATGCGATGAATAGGCCGGAAGTGTATGTATAATCGCCGAAAAGGAGGAGAGGGGTCCCAGAAATGACAATTTTGTTATACAGTCATTCGAATTAATTGAAACGTGTAATTTAGTTGCAAAATTCTTTTTATTTTTAAACGGATTGAAATGAGATCGTATCTGTGACATGATTGGCTGTAGACTGTGGACCTGTGTTTAAAATAGCGGTTCTGAAAGAAGGTTACAGGTTACAGGTTGTTCACCATACTACTTTATGTTTTCCTTTACAGATATCCTTAGGATATAAATGAGAATAATGTTTAGGGTTATTTTGCACTCTATTTAGTGGGATTGAAGTTTGGGATGGCAAAATCCCAAACTGGATTGAAACTGAAAGAACAGTCATATCAGAGCAGCAAAATGCGGAGTGAACTCATTCCTTGCTACAATGGCCAATGCGACGACGAAATAATGGTATGGATCGTCACTGTCATATACCTAACAAATTTTATGTGGAATGTTGGGGGATTAAAATGTGAGCAATTCAATGCCTCGTCAAAAATTGACCAATTATTTGTGATTCTGAGGAAGGAACGATATTTGGAAACTATGTAACTTTTAAATGAAATCAGAAATTGGGTAACGTTTGCATGTGTGAGACGTGCCTTACTCAAGCCCGTCTCACACATGCACACATTGCCCAATTGCTGATTTAATTTAGTATTTTTTTTTGTTCGAAATCATGAAAAGAAATTATTCTAAATCCTACACGCCTGGAATAAATAATTTTTGTTTGAGATTGAATAAATAATTCTAAACCACCAATGACAAAATTATTTATTTATTTTCTTTGACAACATAGAAATAAATTATTTCCCACGCAAACTACGAAAATAATTTTGTTGGTCCTCTTTTCAATGAATTATTTTAAGTAATGTTTTGACAATAAATTATTTAAATAAATACGTCTTTATAAAAAAAGGAGAGACAGCAACTTGTCTATTCTACAATGGAATTGACTTCAGGGAGTCCCCATTGGCCAATATTTGCGTGTAAAAACATTTCCGATTCAAAGTTCAGTAGTAGAATGGCTTTGCGAAGATCGTTTGAACAAAATCCCCCAGACGAGAATAAACGCTCGAAAATATTTGAAGTTGGAAGAATGAACTTTGAATCCGTGTGGTTACTAATTACTAATTTGTTGGTTATTTTGATAAGTGGAAATGGCTCTTCAGCAAGTGAAATTTCCCACTAACTAACTTCAATAGTGTTCTTCTGTCACTGCTTGAATTTCAAGGCATCTGAAAGCTATTTTTTCTTCATCAGTTAATTCCAACGATCGATGACGTTGTATTTCAACAATTGCGGACTCAAAATCCTTGTGAAGAATAATGTCAGAGTCGTTTGAAAGACGAGTCGACAAAATTGGGTAATGCGCAATAGAAGTGCGGAACATGTCACGTGCCTCCGAAATAGTAGTACCATCAATTTGAAGACGTTTTGTGACACTTTCTAGTTTTTTCAAAATTTCAAAAATATTATCAACAGTTTTGTTTTCACGGCAATTTAACAACATTTCATCAACTTCTTCTATTTATAATTTTGGAATGGATTCTCTCATGTCTTTATACCTTTGAATCATCTGAAATATTGATGACCATGGAGTCACATTAGATCCAATTGCACCCAATGTAGTGTGCTTTCATAATTTTGCGATTGATATTCCCGTCCGTAATTTTTTCCTCAGTTCATGAACGGATAAAACAATGCATGCATTTTCCTCGATGATGCCTTTAACTACCAAATTAAAGCGATGACTTGCAAAACCAATGAAACCAACACCAGGTAAAGTTGCAAATGTATTATTTGTGGCGCAATTGTCGCCGATTAGGCATATGACATTTGAAAATGATTTTTTAAATAATTAGAGGATGTATGATGCCAATTATAAATGTTCACGTGCGCTTTGAGTTTTCTCATTGCAAAAAAGAGAAAAGATAGTAGATGCTTTCTAAATCCTTGTTTTTCTGAAATTGAAAAAGGTGCAAAAATTGCAAAAAACTGAGTACTATTGCTTGACCAGCCATAAAAATTCAAGTGCCAATCGTTCCGGTGGAATTGAAAATAGTTTTGTTCCCACTACTTTTGTCAACTTATTCATGTAACTCATAAGTGTATTATATGAAATTGAATCATATCTAATATGTTTCGTTATTGGATGTCGGTCCGTAATATTGAATGGTTGTAAACATTCGACAACAACAGAGGGCCACCCGAATATTTTACTTGTATTTTCCCTCCAGAAGAAGTCATTCGAACTTGATGCATATGAATTCGATGATAGCTGTTGAGAGAGATGTTCGTTGGTAAATTTTTCATATTCTTTTGGATGGTGTGTAGAAACATGGTTAACAATATTTGAATATCCAGTACCTTTTATCTTCCTACGCTTACCACATCGACATATCCATGTTTTCGTGTCAGCTGGATCGGGGCTGAAAATTTTATCCCGTATTGATCTCTCCCCAATTTTTTAGTCGCATTTGTGTTCATGGATGAATAACAGGAGTTGCTGAAATTGGATGATTATGTTCCGAATGCTATGTTGTGGTGTCATTTACGGACGTTCTGCTTTTCCAATTGTTGATGATACATTATGTTCATCATTAATTTTGAAATTAATTACCTGTTGCAAATTGGAAAGTCGACGGCGGTTCTGAAATTTTTTAAACATCGAAATGCTGTAAAATCTACGATAAAAGAATTTTCTTACTGGGCCACATGATAAATTATTTTTAAATTATTTAAATTATTGAATTATGAAAATAAATTATTTTGATTTCAAATTCGAAAGTAAATTATTTCTTGTGCCATGACAAGAAAATAAATAATTCAAACATCAAAAGTGAAGAAAATTTTTTTTTTAAGAAATTATTTAAATTAATTTATATTAATTTAATTTTTGAAACCCCCTGCGCCTGACTGTAGAGATAGGCTAGGATCAATTGCGGATTTTCATGTAAATCGAATGGGAATTCGAATCGAAAAGAACTGAAGGGAGGACATCCAAACTGAAGTTTCAACAATCACTGCGGAAAAGGATGATTGTGGGTCTTGTTCAGTGAGTAATACAATAACTCAGTATCCTCTTTTAAGGAGAAAGGTACAAAGGTTTGAATGGATGACGGTGAGAAAACATCAAGGAATGCTGAAAGATGTAGAAGAAATGAAATGGAATAAATGAAATTGGAAAGGATTGCGTATCAGTTGACAATAGAATTGGAACATGTGTATATTATATGAACAAGATGTGTCAATTAAAAGTTAAAACTGAGTACCAGAATACAATTACTGCAAACTATTTTCGGACATTAAAGAAAATCAGGATGGTAGGCAGTTACATAACAGCATACCCAGAACATATTTCTAATTGTCATATAATAGGACAGTTTCGATGTGGTATAATGTTTGTGTACATGAATCCCAATTATTGGGAAATATTGAGAACTTATCATCATTGAATGATAGATCTGGATATGATGGCGGCGCTGACGAAGGGTATGGAAGCTGGAGTAGAGAAGTAGTGCTTGGAGATGGTATAGAAAATAGTAATGAAAACGATTTTGTGTAAATATCTGGTAATGAAAACAGTGTACATTAATTGGTAGAATTTGTACCAAGAAGTGGGTTGACAATTGAGGGTGCTATGAAAGGTGGGAGGAGGAGCACAAAATATACTACAGGGGATGATGAAAAAATGGATGAAGAGAAACTGGGGAAGACAATGAATTGTATTGAATTGTTAACTTATCTACTCAAAGACGTCAGCCTGACAAACAAATTTTTGAAATATAGTCCTATGAATTTCCAAGCACTGAAAGCAATGTGTATTGCACATGGAGGATAAGAACGATATGTATTGGTTGCGAGGGAAATTCAGAATGTAGTGAGATGAAAGCAATGTTTGGGTTGATCTGGAAGACGAAAGAGAATCCAGTTGACAGTTTACGTGAAATATTGAAAATGTGCATAAATGTGCAGAACTGTAGAGAAAATATGCACGAATCACATGTAGATGAGGATGGTGGGATAATTTTTCACTGCAGCTGTTGTACTGAAGTGGGGATGGGATTAAATACTACATCAAGCTGTGGACATGTTGCAGTGTGTTTCAGTGAAACAAAGACTGCTCATGAAATTGAAAATATCATTTTATCTGGTTTCAGTGTGAAAGAAAGGTGCTATTTTGGTCAATAGATTGAAGTGCATGAAAATATTGAAGTGAAAGAATTTAG
>JAULBU010036752.1:0-15311 GCA_032358235.1 Odonthalia washingtoniensis | reverse complement strand
CGAGAGTATATCCTTAGTCAAATGCAGAGGACCAAGCAAATATTTAGGCAGTGAGAACACTACGAACGACTCGTTTACATTTCTTGTTGGCGTAATGCAAAATATGGCATGCATCAGTTTTGTCACATAATAATACAATATAGCCAATTTGAGATGTGAGATCTGAATTTTTAGCAAACGAGGAATCGCTGAAAATGCGAAAATGTAAAGATTCTTCGTCAAGATGCGGAAATTCCATACGTAGATGAACTGTTTTCTTGAGATGACGAATAATCTTATTGATAATTTTATGGAGTCTGGAGAGAATGTGTATTATATTGTCTGGTCTAAAGAGCTGGTAGAAAAACAAATCTCTGGTCTAGTATGATTAATCCATCATAGTTTAGAATGAGCGCTACGAAGAGCGGAGAACTAAACATTAACTGACAAAGTTGGGAGGTGTTCGATGTAGTTTGATAGAATTACATACACTATATCAGTAGAATATATGTCGATTCCAGCTAATATGGAGTTTCCAAGTATAAGTTTACGACATTCGAATTTCTGAAGAGTTTTATCAGCATATTTTTTAAATTCAGCAGTACCAATATGGAAGTGGTCATCTGCATAAGATCCAAGAAGTACTTTTATGTCTCCTCTAACCGTAGTTTTGTAATATATTGAATGGTCAGAAATGCAAGGCTTCATTTCTAAGTATATTTCTACGTGGTTCATCGCAGTACGATCCAAATATTCAATTGATTCCGGCAAACCATAAAGAGGATGAAGTAGTTCTAAGTAGACATCATCAGGCATTTTTAATTCTTTACAAGGCTTGAGATATACCTTACGCATTAATGGTTCTGCGGATTGTATGTACGCCTGAGTTACATCATGACTCCAAATGTGGAATATTTTTATAGAAGTAGCGGAAGAAATTACTTTAACGGATGAGTGACGAATAGTTGTACTTGAAGGGACTATGTACGACTTAGTTGAGTCTTTATGTCCTTGTGCAACGAGACGTGCCTTATACATTGGGTTATTAGATTCACAATTTTTAATTTCCAAAACAAGCCGACAGTTGATGATATTGGAATTCTTAGGTACAGATGATTTAGGAATTACTTTCCAAGTATTACGTGCAAATATGCTGTCAATTTCTTTCTGTATGACAGACAAAAATTCTGGCATATTTTACGTGCGTCACAAGGTTGGAGACTATCAGTAATATATATTTGGATTTCATCAATTCAGAAGAAGTTTGGCGTGAAGATGAAATCATATTGTGAAGAATTTCACGCTATCTATTAGATAGGATTGCTTGACAACGATAATATGGACGTAGTTGATGAATAGAGTGTTGGATTTGTCCCCATTGTGGCCAATAAAAACCTGTTTATGAACTATTTTGACAATTTTGAATGGTCCAGACCATTTTATGCGTTCTTTTCGTGATAAAAAAGAAATTTATCAACTAATTTGTAAATATGATCCGAATAATTAGTCAAGTTCTAAGTCAGAGCGCGCTGTACATGTGTTGTTCGCATATGATGGTTTCCATTTCTTTTCTTTCTGCTGATAGTGCGTACATACGATCTATTTGATTGCCGTGTTTTGTATTTTCAGCCGGAAAATGAGGTAAAATTCCATAAACCAGAAGTGATTGTACCAATCCATTATCATTAATGGTGTCGTTTATGGATTTATTGGCGAGAGATATTGCCATTTTGAGATCGCATACTGGATATTCTATTCGAATTTTATTATATATTCTTAATGGGCTGTGATATTTTTCTCCGGAACCAATATAATTATGACTTTCAACACCACTTAGTTCAGGTTGCATACCAATGAGTTTAGTATAATCTAAGATGGTTTTGGGTGTGAACTCAGATCCTTGGTCAGCTTTAAATTTATCGGGATATCCCGTGAAGAGCGATTCCCCACACTAAATAAATGTACGCCAAATGTTTTCAGCAGTGAAATTTGTTAAAAATTGACAAAAACTGAAGTTTATGTTATTGTCCACTATATGGAGAATAGGTTTGTTTACTTCGGGGTACATGAGATCTAGTGAAACGGTTTGGTTAAAGACGATGTTTTCAGGCATAGTGATCTTAAAGCGACAAGGACGAGGGTTAAAATGTTGACATGTTTGACACGTTTTGCTAATTCTTCCAATAATTTTCTAGTTTGTGCTGTGGCATGGTCTGGATTTGCTCTTGAAATTAAATTGAATTTAGAATGCGAGGGATGGAAGAAGTGTTTGTGTAATTTGATGAGCTCTAGCTTTGTGAAAAGTATGGACGAGTAATCCAAGGTTAAATATAGATGTCCACAAGTTCTAGGCATTTTACAGTAGAATAATTTTCTTAGGAGGTGGTCATTGATATTGCCAACAATCAGTTTTTCCTTGTAAAGCAACTCTAATCCAATGAGCATGGGAACATTAAACATCCAAAAAATCCATAGTAATAGGAATAAAACTGCAATTTGGTTTAGGGATTCAAATTTTGATGTGACCAATACTAGGGGCCGTAAAATCTCCAAATGTAAAGACTTGTGAATTTGGTGGAAGGAACTTTCCCACGCCGGACATTTTAGTATATGCTTGGGCCTGAGATTTACCAAAAACAGATTGTTGAGCACCAATATCTAAGCAGCATTTTTCGAATGCAGTCTTTGAAGATTTAGATGACGGTTTTGTTTGGACACGAAATATGTCGATCGTGTTTGATATGGTTTCAGAATTATATATTCGTTCATTCCAGTTGATGTTGAATCTTTCTGATGGCTCTTTAATTGATTTTATGAAATCAGCTAAGTCACTACTATTTAATGTAGTGGATTTGTGCGCTTCGGCTTGAGAAGAAAGGTACTGAGAAGTGGTCTAAAGAGAACTGTTTTCTTTAATTTCGTTCAATGTATGTGAAAATAATACTGGGGAGATATCTTAGTAGGTGTCTTTGGCATCCACTAAATCCTATAAGGTCACATGTAATACTTGTTTTTAAACCTTGGCATCGTTCTTGGGATATTTTTCGGCGTAATAACGAAGTATATTTGCCGCTACAAGAGATGTGTTAGGAGGTTATGGGCAATCTGGCTTGAGATTATTGAGGCTGTTGCAGTTACAACATTTCTTGGCAGAGAAGAATGGTGGCTTAATAAAGTTTTTACGGTAATTGGCCTCTGTTTGTTGAGCCTTATTGGGACGTCTATACATAGATTGACCGGAGGTAAATATAGTGGGAATACGTTCGGAAGGGTCTAGATTGGATGGAAATGAAGGAGTATGGTTGTCTGCGATGAAGTCATTTAAACGGGCAAAGTTTTCTTCCTCTTGAGCTTGGTTTTTACCATGCATTTTTGTACTTCGAAACTGAGTAACTTATTTGAGAGATTACAGTAGTGTGAAGAACTCCACGGGCCCATTACTGGCCAGCTACTGCATGAAGAAGGTAATCAACCTTTGTAAAATCATTGCGGTAAAGTTCAGGAGCACGATGTGCATTATTGAGGATGAAGGAATGAAGTTTATGTAAATCTCTAGTGAGCTTAGTATTATCAGTCGTGAAAATAGAGAAGCTAGTGTTCTGTAAAGTTCTATAATACATGAACTGTTTTGATGGTGGGTTGAATCCATCTTCAAGAATTGTGATGGATTCAGCAAGGGAAGTACATTGTTCCAAATTTTCGTGGTAGAATACTAGAGCATCTTCCTTTAAAAGAATATGGAGGTATTGTACAGCAACGTCATCTGAGATGTTGAAGTCTCTAAGCCCATAACTGTATTGCGAAATTTAATAGTCTAGGTTTGCTGTACCAGTAAACTTATTTTTTCAGCCAGAATAATGTTGAAAAGCATCGTAATACCGTTGTGTTGATTTTTGTCCCTTTCTGTTGTATCTGAAGGAGTTTTTAGGTGTTGTTTATTGTAAGTGTTTGTGATTAGACATAAAGCAACAGAAAGGTTACAATCCTGACATAAGATGTGGAAACCATTACATGACACCATTAGGCATATCCCCAAGAAACGGAACGTTCTTTTGCTCCAAAAATAGGATTATTGAACGATATATGAGAGGATTGGAAGTTATGTCGCTATTAAGCAACATGTAAGCATTGATATCTTTAGATAGAACGTTAAGAATGATTTTGCAGATAAATTGGAGTCCACATAGTTGGATAATGCATCAATTAGATCTTTTTGGGCTTTTTTTGAAATGTTCCTGATATTATGAAATACGTTAACATTTGGACGAAGGGAAGTAGAGGCAGTTTTATTAGAATCAGAACTATGAGAGTTGGAAGACATATTATATTTATTAGAAATTCTTAACTAGCAGTAAGTTTCTAAATTTACTGGTGTATTTGGAGCCAAGTAAATGATTCTCGAATTTATAAAGTGAAAACAGTTTTTTCAAAACGGACAGTATGGTTTGAAATCAGGATGATAGAGTTGTAATGTCCGATTGAGTCAAGGTGTTTTGGACATGACAAATGTCTATTGAATACTTCTGGTCATTTTGTTCAAACTCTGCATACGTCACACGAATATGGCAACTCGTTATTTTTGCTGATCAAAAATAATTCCGAAACGCCTATGATTGGAACAAATTTTGTACAACAAGGTTTAGATATTTTGAGATTCACTCATAGACTGTATTGTCTAGTTGTTTTTTTAATTTTCTTGTTACCACTTGTACCACGAGGACTAAAGGTTTTTATTATCGGAAGTGATGTTGGTGTATAGATCGGAGATCGAGGCGGTGTGGGCCCAAGTGGGGTAAAAGTAATGAAAGGGTCCTGATACGGTGTTGTACGTGAGTTTTGAGGATACTTGAACACAATACGTGCAGTATTTTTTGATGGCCGTAAATAGTGTTCCAAAATATCGCGTCGATGAAGGATACATTTTCGGTATGTGCGGCAGTCACTAAACCAATGGAATAGGTAACAAACAATTAAATGTCAGAATACCGTGCATCATGCACTGCATAGTATGCAGTGCATGGTGCACGGTATTCTGAGTCTAGTAGACTGAAAAAAGTTAAAGAAAACTAAGATTTGTTGAAGTTATCTTTCGCACCAAACACCGTGTCGGGAACAGCACGTTTATTTTTCAACCAGACTTTCGTCAACTCCCTGGTATAGGTGGGTGGTTTACTAGGTTAAAGTGAAGTTCCTTTACTTAAAGTTAGCGGTCCTACTCAAATACTATTTAAATACCAAACTTACTTGTTTTGTTTACACGTGTACCGCGGGGTTTTGATGAATTTGAATATTTTGAATATTTTGATGGGTATTGAATTTTTTTGAAGATTTTTTTGATTATTATTTTAAAGTGTTGATAGGTTAATATTAGGCCGTTTTTAGCTTAATTCGTGAATGTTTCGCGAATCACGCTAAAAGTGGCCTTATCTCAACATTTTGCTAAAAAGCAAGTTTAAGGGGAAGTGTTTATAAATAAAGGTGATATGATTGATGAGTAAAGACCAGACGAGTAAACTCAAATCGCTCAAAGAACTTCTTTTATAGGGAAAGTTGGTCTCTATTTGACACAATAAAACTAAAATGGGACGCTAAAGTAATAATTCAACTTGGATAAGCATAGGATGAATCATACAACAATTCAAACAAATATTAAAGAGAATTCCCTACGAAGTATAAATGAAAGTGATTTCCATAAACCTAATTAAAGAGATAGATATGAAAAAGAATTAAAGGAAACGTATTAAAGAATTAGAGTGTTGGGCACTTCTATATACTTAATTTGGAGAGATAACAGGATTGAATGTGAAAAGACGTATATTGGAATAATTAGAGTGCAGATGTTCTTCAAACACAAATCAGAGAGATAGAAACAATAACGATAAAGTACCAGATGGGTGTTATCTTGCGATTTAAAAGCAATTTGAACGAAATAAATTTCAGATATTACCAAACGAGTCTAACATGCCCCGAAATTACGATTACAGTAGTAATAACACAATCATAAAATCAATAAGGATGTAATTATGGAAGAAATTGAGAGATGGTGGAAATAACGTAAAATATTTGAAGACAGGAGTCATATCGGTATATTTTCCAGTACTGTTATAATGAACAAGCGTATTTCATGGCTATTGAAATAATCAGAACCCAATTCAGTTTCGATGTGATTTTAGTTCTAAAAATTGAAATTGTGGTCTTTGCCGAAGAAGGAAAATATAATTCCATATATTTGTAATCAGGATAATTACAGAAATTACAAAGATTATTTTTGGCTCTGCGGTTTTCGTGCGGTCGGTAACCACAGTGTCAACCCAGCCTTTCTCTGGTACGTATTTGGGGTTAATCTCGGTCTGGGATTTTGGGACTTTTTTGTCCATTTTGTTGCTGTATTCATTTTGCTAAGGCCACTACAGGGTTGTAAATTCATTTTACAATTCTCAGTACGAGTAATCAGGCACTACTTACGAAAACTCTTCTCACTGTCACAATGACTCCATACGTTACCACGGTCACTGCAGATACATTACTCAACGTCAGCGTCGATTCCGACGACGAAATAAATTTGACGGACGAGGACGACGGTGGAGAGGAACACGGCACTAAAAATTCTGAACATGATTTAATCAGTGGAAGTTCCACCGTTCGACATACTGTCACGATTCCGAAACCGGATACGCACGACCTTACCGAAGATGAAATAGCGAATGCGGTGAAAGAATGGAGAAAAGCGAAAAATCATTTATCTGTGCAAAAGCACCGAGTGCTGAAGAGATGTATCCAATTGGAACATAAGGACGATTTTGAATGTACAATAACTCTGCGGAGCATAGAAGAAATAAAAAATACTGTTAATGGTGTAGTTCCTTCGAGAGTCTCTGTGAGATGCGTATTTAGAACCAAATCAGAGTTTTTGAGTGCTATGAGGGAGGGTGGTGACGTTTTCGGAATACCGCTTCAATTTCCAAAAAACATCACGTACGAGATCTATGCAAAGCCACATGGATCTGTTGTTGGTTTTACTGACGATTCAATAGATATACACGCGAAATACATTCTAAATGATGCTGTGTGAGAAGTTGTTCACAGCCATTTTGGATGGTAATACGGTAATGAGCCCAATGGAGGTGAAAGAAGGACACCGTATTGTACCGTATAGAAGATCTCGGACGGCTCTTTCAATTTCTGGTTGCAGGTACACCATAATCTGGAGCAGATGAAATGAGAAAGCATTTAGAGGGGACAATTAAATTTCCTCAAAGCCTTGATGGAAATCAGATCGCCAGAATCCGACTTCAAGTATGCGTTAATTTGTACGGTTGTCGTGATGATAAATGCAGGTAGCTACCTATACTGAAGGAGAAAATAGAGTATTTTGGACATGCGATAGAGTTTACTACTATTAGCGGTTGTGGCATGAAAGATGTATTGCTTGGTGTCGGTATAGATGACTATGCGCGTGCACGAAAGTGCGCATTGGCAAAACCAGTTCTTGGCCACACCCCAGATGATATAATAGCGTTGGTACGATGGGATGATGGTCGGACGGAGATATGGATGAATAATAATAAGGATCTCTTGGATTCTGTCTCTTTAGGTACTAAGAAGTATGTAGACGCAATTTTTGCTATGTTCTCTCCTATTCTTTCGAAAAGTGAGGCCCTACATGAACTTTTTAATATGGATGCTTGCATAGGGAAAGGGTTTTCGAACTGATATACGTTGTACCTTGTTATGGGATTTACAAGTAACTTCAACATTTTTTCAGATTCAAACATTTAAATATGCGCAAATGGGAGCATAGTTTGATAGACGAGAACTCTGGACTTTATCAAATCTCGGTTACCTAATTTCTTGATTTCTGCAACAATCGCATACGATCGCGATAAACTAATCTGTGGGGCCATAATCAATGTATTCGCTGACAAAATTCCGCATCAAAATTCTTGCGTCATTCATAGAAAAAAATTGGCACGCTTTAGTAAAAAGGCTGTTACCCTTTACGACAAAATGGTTTACGCTCCGACATTGGACGAATTTAAAAAACTCAAACACTCCGTGGAGTTTCTAGGTTTGACCGAAACAGCACGTGAGAAATCACAGCAAACTATGAGGACAGCACGCAATTTCTGGCAGCGTTCATTGCGGAGGGTGGGAAACATATAGTAGATCCTCTTCTCAAGCTGTCGAGTCATATAATTATCCAATAAGATCTGTACGCTAATTAACTCTGTATTATCAATACCTCATTTTGAGTGTGAACGATATTCTAAATGGTTTGGTGTAATTTCTTCCTATATTCGACATCTCCCGTTAATAATTCAGAAATTGCTTACTGAAATTAAGCTCAAGCTTCCTGGCACGGTTAGTCGTTCTATGACAGATGTAGTAACTCAGACGAATTAAAAAGTGAAGGCTTACATCGTTGAAACGTCTCCAATTCGTCGGCACACTGTGTCGTTGATGGTTACTCGTAATGAGGAAGGAAATTTGGTCTCATATTTTTTTCCTGTACATGTGGCATGCCCAGAGTGAACCACTTTTCATGCAGGCACATGATTGCGGTCAGCATAGCTCGCGATCTCGACGAGCAGAAGCTTTTACATGTTGAGTTATCCAACGCCAGGTGGAAGGAACAGTATGCGTTGAATTTTGCTTTCTTGGTCCCAACGAAGCCGGAAATCTATGCTGCATCTAATATTTCTAACAGCTCTGTTGATTTTTTTCTTGGTCTTCCTATAACCACTCCTACCACATCAGGTCGCCCTCGTAAGAAGCGCGTACGTTCTGTCATTGAAAAAAGCGTCCGCCGCCGAATAGACCGTAATGAAAATAGTTGAGTTTTATCAATTAGAGCATGTAAAAAATTCTCGTTTATTAAAATTAGTCCTCAAAATGAACTGTACTTTCTTTTAAATTTTATTACAAAATTTAAATTTAAACATTGACAATTAATACTGATTGAGTACGTAATGAGCTTTCCTGATTTGATCAGCAGCTTGGATGACAACAATCTTGCAATATTTCTCAGAGTCTGATGACACTTGGGGCCGTCACATAAGTTTTTAATTTTTTAGGAGGTCAGCAAACAAAAAATTTGTTGACAAATGTGTACGGAGGGGGCTTTCTATAAGAAAGAAGGAGCGGCCAAAATTATTGTCAAGAACATAAATCTATATTTAATTGTGCAGGTAAAGAGTAAATTTGATTTCCAAATCAAAGTCGGATTTTATGTTCTAAAATTTTAAACTAATCACCACTAAGTGGCTTGCAACTGTAACAAATCTTGTGGCACCTACCTCCCCCCGCCAAAAATTTGAAACGATGAGCAACTCATAACGTTTTGTTATTTCAAAATTTTAAACGGTAAAAACACGGACGTCTGTTCTTACAAAGGACACCAGTAGTCATCCTGCTGAGGGCATGATGACAAGCAATCAAAATTGAAAAATTGCAAATGTGGCTTTGGAGAGTGCATTAAAACATATGACTACTGATGTACTCTTCTTCAAAAAAGATGGAGAACAATCGGCGGGGAGGGCAATTTAGAAAATAAATCCTACGAGTCACGGAACGATGGGAGGTGTTATGAAAATGCGACGACAACAATTGTTGGCACACCACAAGAGAAGGACATTATTCGTCCCAATTTGGAAATAATTTCTCGGGGTCTGTTTGAATAATTCTTCAAAATGAGACTAAACGAAGAGAACCTGTACAAGCACGAGTAAAATTTATTTTTGAAAAACACTGCGGATAGTTGACGGAGTCGGAATTCCACAGGATGTATCGAATAACATTCTAGCAATTTTCTTTGTTCGTCGTGTTGTGTTGATGATAATAAATACTGTTCAACTTTGCTTTATTCGTCGTGTTGTGTTGATAGGAAATCATCAGAGTACTTTGTTCTTCGCGTTGCATGGGTTGGAAATCAAGGAAGTGCTTCGTTCGTCGTGTGGGTTGCGTAGATGATGTGGGGTTGAAGATCGTCTTGTGCGAGTTGGTTCCCTGAAATGCAAGCGGGATTATGTGGCTGTTGATTTTAAATTCCAAAGTTTAGAACGACAATAATAAGTTTCGGTTAAGCCAATGTGCATTTCATGCCCAGCAATGCAAAATTTCCCTTACTTCACTTTAGCCGTACCCAGCAACAGAATTTTCTGATTGAGACAAATTGTCATTTTGATTTTAATCAAAATGACAATTTGATAGATCAGAAAAAAATTCAATCAAAACGTGTTTTTATTGGGTCCTTCTCGGCAGCCTCTCATTGGCTACTTCACTAAATACCCTTTTTGATTTGATTTCTGATTTTCAAAAGGACATATAGAACGGCACTCAGTTTTAAATTTCAATCAGAGATTACAACGACAATGGTATTTTATCTGCCATTACAGCCATACTGTTTTAAATTGCAACTTTGGTACGCCAGTCCTGATATGTTTTTCACAATTACAACCTTATTGCAATTCTAGACTTTACAAAAAGTTTGGGATTTTTACAACTACACTGAGATCCAGAGCGAGATATTACAACAATATTGCATTAAATTACCAATTACACTCGTTTGGGGTCATTCCTGAAAACACAAATTTAATACTGTACCAAATACCAAATATTTTTAGATTTGTGATTTGATACACCTTTTCTTTCTGAAAATAAAACAGGATCTAAGTAAAGCTTTTGGTCAGTATCGAATAAAATTACCCAATTGTAAATTTTGTTTACAAGTTGCAGTAGAGGACTCGTACTCGTACTCCGGGAAATGATCATTAGTAGGAGTGACTTATATTTCGACCAAGGTATCCATCACTGAGTTCAGAGACGAATAATCTGCTAGTCATGATAGCGTACAATCAACACAAAAGACGCACTCTAACTTTTATGAGCAAATTGAATGTAGTAGGGCGCACAGACCGGGACCGTCGAATCTCACGCCGTGCACTGCAGCAACCGTCCATGTCCACCTTTTTCATCCTTTTCGGAAGTGGATGCGAACGATCCCTCACAACGCTCACCGGAATCAACCACCATGCTTTCAGCTGTATCATGGAGAAATTCGGAAATCACTATGATAGTTATTCACCTTACTCAAAAGATGGAAAAATTCGATTGCTATCGCTCAGATCAATTAAACGCGGAAGGCCGCGAGTAATGACATCTACACAATGTTTAGGTCTTTTGCTTGAATGGAACTGAACAAGATGTTCCAGTATGCAACTTTGCATGGTTTTTGGTGTAACTGCAAGCGTTGTATCGTTAAACATTATAATCGCGAGACGTTTGCTATTAAAAGTCCTAGCCTCCGACGGAAGAGCTAAAGTTCGCATGCCTACCTTGACCGAGGTGGAGGTATATATAAAATATTTTTCGGATAAGTATTCACTTTTGACCGAAGTTTATTGCGTGGCTGACGGATTAAAGCTACGTTTGGAACAGTCAAGTGATTTCGTGATACAAAACATGTTTTACAATGGGTGGACGCACGATCACTATGTTGGAAATATATTCATCTTTGCTCCTTCAGGAGTAATAATTTCGTGTGTATATAATGCTCCTGGTTCATTTCACGACTCACAGATTGCCGAATGAGGAAAGGTTTACTCAAAACTAGATGAATGTCACGCAAGAACTGGTGGCCGTTGTGTAGTTGATTCAGCATTTTCACGAGGAAATTACCCATTTCTAATGAAATCAGCACAAGATCACTTGACGGTCGGAAACAATTGCAATCAATTAATTGAATTTAGGCAGGTTAATTTGGCAAGGAAAGCATCTGAAAGGGGAATGCGTGCAGTTCAGGGTACGTTTCCTCGAATAAAATATAGGTTCATTTATGAGGAGTTTGGGGAAAGGAAGCTCATGATATTAACAACCATTTTATTGTTTAATTTCAGAACGTGTGTTGTAGGGATTAATCAGATCATGAATAGTTACATGCCACACTTAGGTGTTGAAGCCAATCTATTCCTTTGAGAAAATTTCAATGTATAGCACTTAAATAAGTGGGGAGAGAATAAGTTCATGCCTTGATTAAAAAACACATAAAACTTTAAGTTTTAAGAATATTCTTGGATTGGGATGTGAAGCATTGTTGTCGTTTGAATCGATTTTTCAAAATTCATATTTTTCAAAAATTTTCCTTTAACTTCAGTAGTAATGATCACATAAAAAGGCGAGATTATAGTCATGTACAGCGAGTTTTTATCAGATTTGAATAATCGGAAAGGGGAATTGAAGAGTGGGAGTTGCTTCTTCTTGAGGGATAGTGAAAAAAGTAATCGGATGTTGGCAACTCGTTTTTTTAGGAAGAAATCGTGTCATATTTTGTCGCATTTTTCCTCTTCGACTTCAATAGTATTTTCATATAAAGGAAAGATCATGATTTTCATTATATGTTTTTCGGTTGAATTTTATGATTGGAAGGGGAAATTGAGTAGTTTAAGTAATTACTTCTTCTGGTGTATTGAAGAAATTATTTCTGATGATATAATAAAATAATGTCATAGCATCAATAAAAATGAAGGAATTTCAATATCACTAAACAAAACGGACGATACAGCAATCGAAAATTCTCTATTCTTGACGACGTTCCGGAGAAGAATGTTTCTGACTACTAGTAAATACCATCATCATCATCTCCATTAGTCCATCTTGTCTTTTAGACTCGTTTTCTCTTCGAAGCTTTTCTTCAGCACAGTCTTCCTCACGGCTTATTCTATCCTTTTCACGATCTTCTTCTCTGATTTTTGCTTCCTCTTCCCTCCATTGTTGCTCAAGTACCATGTTTTCTTTCAATATTGAAAATAAATTACTTGAATCTTCATGTCTCTTACCACCTCTATTGCGTCGATGAACCAAAAGGCGTGGAAAATTAGTAGTACTTTCTGGACTTGGCGGAAAATTTGTAACGGTAGATGTAATTAATTGCCCAGTTTCGGCACCTAATTCTGGATTTTTGCTATCATAATTATCAGAAGAATCATTTGTAGAAATACCGAGAGCTTCTATCTCATCCTCGGCTTCTTCCGCAACCCCTAAATCAGCTCTTTCTGTAATCCTATATTTCAAGTGCTTTGCACGTCGCACATCATCCGTCATCAGAGGATCACCAGTTGGCATGCGCTTTCGATGCATACCTGAGAATTTTCTCTTCAATCCGTCTACTGTTCTAGATTTTTCACCAATACTGAGGTTATGCATCGTCAATACGGCCTCACATTCTTCTTTACATAGAGGAAGGTATTTGTTGATTGCATCAAGCATGTAATCCGTTTCGTCTGTCGTAAACCCTGATCCTCTTTTTTGCGGATACAACCACATTCCATATGACGCGTTTTACTAAAGGTGTTGAACGACTCTCCCTACTCCTTCGCACACGCTCCTGCTCAGTTTCTTCTTCATCTTCATTATCACTTAAGAAGTTATTAGACGCTATATGCTCGATGTTTGATGCATTGACGTTCTCTGATAAAACTAGCGACGGTACAAGGTGACTACTAGTTGATATCATGTTTCTTTGACTGTTGGATTCGTTATTGTCATTTGTAAATATATCGGATGGTTGAATATTCATTGAATCGACTGCGATTTGAGACTCAGTACTACATGTAGATCGACGTGATGCACGGATCGGTGCTTGTACAGGTGTGGTTGGTGGTACAGAATGCGATGGGGTATGCTGACAATCGCTTTGTATAGGAGGAGACGGAGGTATTTTGTGGGAGTATAGTCGGTGGTATGGTAGGTAATTTTATGAGTTACCAAGCTTCTCGGTTGAACAAGGAAATAATAATTGTGGCTATCATGACGCTGTGCGTTCTTGTTCTTCTTGTCGACTATTCAAGATTCGTGTCGGAAAAGGTATGCTTATTCGACACATGTATAAATTTGAGTGTTTGCTTCATGTACTAAATCTCTTCTGTGGGGTCGGGGTCCCAACCGATTCCATAAATTGAATACGAAATTTGTGTAAAATTTTCACAAATTTCGAATCAAATTATTTTTGTTTTCAGGAGCGACCCAATATCTGAAATTTATTACGTTCAAATTGCTTTTAAATCGCAGCATGACACCCATCTGGTACTTCGTCCTTAAAATAATGGTAACTCAAATCAGGTGAAACGTGTCTTACTTTTTACTAAATTCTCTTAGTAAATCACCGCTACAATGGGTGCAAACAAAGACTAAAATTTCTAGATTTCTAGATTGCTGTATCCAATTAAATGATAAGGAATCTAGAAAAAAAATTGTAAATCCAAAATCTGGAAAAGGGTGCTAGGGGGTCTTTCAAAGTCCTAGATGAAAAATCCAGATTCTGTACAGTCATTGGGCCCAGGTAACCCCATCATGAACAACCCTGTGAATGACAGGAAGAGAAAGATCGCCGCTTCCATTTCTTGTGCTGCAGTAGTTACGACAGTGCTGATTACCATCGTCGAGAAAGACAACAACAAGAAGAGGGGAAACATTCAGCCGACGTTCCATCGTGCAGCCCTACACTCACCATTGTGTTCAACGCACTCCACAGCATGGAGTCAACTTCTCAGCTGTGGATCTTCCTGCTATTTCATCTCAGCTCTTAATGTAGACAGGAATGCATTTTTCACAGTGCTGCTTCCCTTTTTACCATAGAACGATCTAAGTACCGCTTTGGAAGTCCGTACCGTAAATGTCCGAAGGTGACGGGTAGACCATGTACAATTGTAACAACTGACATTCTCGAGCTGGCATTGTGAGGCCTTAAAACTAGTGCCCGACACATTCAACTTTGCCCTATTTTTGGACTAGTATCCACACCACTCCATAATTGGTTCAGATATGCTCTTTTCGTGCTTTGCAGAGCTTTAAAGAGAATACCTGATCCACGTATCAATTGGCAAACGATGGATGAAATGGTTGAATCAAGTGGCCTCCTCGAAAGGAACAGAGACAATGGACATTTATTGAAGTGCGTTTTCGGTATAGTGGATGGCGCTCGGATGCCGTGCGCAGACTAAATCAACACCTATATCCAAAACGGCTATTAAGAGGGCTACACATGCAATGTCGAAGTCTCCAACTTATTGGTTTTTAGTTTCAAAGGGGAGCTAATACATGCAGCTATTAACTTCCCGGGAAGTTGGCATGATAGTAAGTTGGCATACGCATCATGGCTAATTTATCCGAAGCTCAGTGATGAAATTACCTCTCCAGGATTTGCCATATTGGGTGATTCTGCGTTTGTTACACGTCAAACAAACTGTAAAATAGTTCGTGGACGAAAGACAAACGAAACAGCGGACATACCGAAAGATGCAGTACTTGCAGCCGTGGATTTGATAATGCAAAGGGTG
>JAULBU010036741.1:0-15313 GCA_032358235.1 Odonthalia washingtoniensis | reverse complement strand
TACATTGCCGTGCGTACAGTACTGGGTGGAATCCGAGATGGGGACTGTAGTAGAGAAGACACTCCTTCCGTATAGTACAGCAGTGAATATGACTGGATGGTGAGGTGCTCGATTGGGTAGTTGGTTACACTCTAAATACACACGTGCGTCTTAGCTTATTCAGGAGTTGTGTACCTTGGTGGTCCTTCCTTTAGAATGACTTGTCCCCTGAAGTTCGTCGTCGATGATTTTCCTTTACAGTGCATAGTCTCTCTGTAAGTGCATGTGTGTGTTTCGCTCATCATGCCTATGTGAGTACTATAGTTCCCATGAGAACGACGAAATATGTAGAAGATACATCATCTGATGCAACGAAGCAACCTGCATGTAATGCTAGGAAGAATAAAACAAATAATGGATAGAAATCAATATCGAAAGGACATTGAGCGAAACACAACTTTAATCAATGTAGTAGTGCTACAACCATCAACGCTTCTACTAAATGTTGTGAGGAACTATAGGGATGTTAATGTTGACAATAAAATAATCGATGTAATGACGAATAAAAGCAGATGAATTGGGATAAAGGTCTTGAAGCGTAAATTAAATGACAGTCATGTAGAAAGCAGGAAACAAAATTCTATGGAATGCATGAAGAATTCAATGGAATAAACTGACAGGATTATGAAAACATTGAGCAATGAACAACGTCGAAATGGAAAAGTTGAAAGACTGCATATTAGTCTAAAATTGTATGCGAAAGGAAGGGCAGAGTATGGTGCAATTGTAAAGAAAATGACAGAACTGAATGAAGCGTCAACTTCAAAAGAGGAGTAGGTCAGAACAGATTAAGAATGCACACTGGAAACTACGGAAATGGAATAAGTAAAGATAATTAAATAGGAATAACATAATAAGGGGAACATCTTGAAAATTAAATATGGGATGAAGTAAGAGGTGAGAAAATAACAATAATGGAAGTGATGTACGATATTGTGAAAGAAAGCATAACTTATGTTAAATATTTCCTATATAAGTATTGGAAAGCGTTGGGCGAGGTTGATACATTTGATACATTTGTCACGTCGAAAATATGTGTAACAAAACATTACACGAAATGGGAAAATAGAAAAGATACGTAATGATCTGTGCAATTGGTGTATACAAAAAACCAGTATGGGGACAAATAATATATAAAATAACTCAATGGAACTTATCATTGTCAACATAATTGAAGAAATGAAGTAAATGAAATAACCAATATGTTTCTTCAAATGCAGGCAATGACGAATGTAAAACGTTTCCGAAATATCGAGACCGAACTTAATAAACCAAGCATACAAAATATAAAAGGAGATAAGTGTAGTGGAAATTGTTGTTTATAAAGTATAAGCAAGTAAAGGTAGGTAATGATGTTGGTGACAGGCAATCATATTGGGTCTCGGAAATGAAAAATGTAATTATAAAAGACAATCACCACGGAATGTGGTAAAAATCAATAACAACAAATTTTGGAATTTGTTGCGTTTGATGAACATATTGTAGGAATGATTTATTGACATGCTACATGTGTATAACTATTTCACTCAAGTAAGTGATTGAAAATCATCTTTTTTACAAAGCATCATTTATGTTGTAATCATTTCTTTTTTTCAACAGAAACCACATCAACTGAGTCAAACAATAGTGAATCGGAGACAATGAGACATTTAAGGAAAACAAATCTGCATTAATCAATTTAACATGCACATGTCACGTCGTCCGAAATTGCGTATACCGGTCACATAGTCTGAAATTCGTTAATGTATTTCAGACTATGTGACCGGTATGCAACAAAATAAAGCAAAATCGAATGGATATGAAAGCTACAACAAGTATGTGAATGAATTGAAGAATGTAACAGAAACAAAATCAATTAATTGTGGTCTTGGAGTATTTTGAAAGAAGAAGTAGAGAAAGGGACGATTCTATTAGAATATACAGGGGACAGGTTATAAAACAGAAAGAGACAAACGCAAAAATGAATACAAGAAAAAAGGAGAACAATCCGACTACATGGTGGAATTAGAAAAACAAGTTGTATGTGGATGGTGTTGGTATAAAATAGAACGATTGCAAGTATTTCAATCATAGTTGCACACAAAATTGTGAGTTGGTTACGGTTATGTGTAACGAGAAAGCGGCAAAAACTTGCATATTGCATTATTTTATTCAGTACAGGCAATCGAGAAGGGAAACGAGCTCACATTTGAATACAAATGGACGGTAAGAAAGGATGAAACATTTACAATATGATAATTGCAATCAATCAAATGCAGGGGAATTATTGAAATAATATTGTAGTGATAAGTAAGGAAACAAGAAAGATGTTATTTTCTGAAGTAAATAATGCACATGTTAAAAGACTGTTGACGTGATACTGTGTTGTAATATGTACAAGCATTGTTAATTTTATGAGGTTAGTGCTTCAAGGGGAAACCAAATTAATGAATTTAGAAAATAGGAAAATTGTGTTATGTCAAATATGTTAACATATAAAACAAACATCTTTGGTAATTATTGTTATTGTATTGTTGTATTAAATTGGTTATACGAACCATTTTATTGCATGTCAGCACTTGTCGATAGGAGGCAACACAAATCACGACCGGAAGACTTACCGAACGTATTGTTGAAAAACAAAAGTATACAGATATGAAACAGAATATATGATATAGATAATGTTGACCGGAATTATATATACAATTTGGAAAAGGGTGAATATTTGTTAGAATAGACGGAAAAGTTTGAAAACTCGTGTAATCGCAAAAGCAGACATTCTAATCAATGAGTAAAGAAACCTGTTATTTACAACAAGTACGATTTCAGAAATGTTTTTGGATGTCCATGCGGAAATTAAAGGCTTTCAAATGATGGCTAACTTGAATCAAATCATATTCCATGGCTATAGAAGAAGGTACATGTTCATTTTCATAAGCATCGCAATGTTATGTTATTGATGTTGAAAGGAATATGAATAATATTACTGAATCATGAGTTAAAATATGTATGATAAGTAATAATATAATCAATTTTGATTAGGAAAATGAAACATATCATATAGATTGTGCTTGAAAAAGTTTGCAAAAATGTACTTACTTTTATAGTAACGTATATTTTTAATCATGATTATGATTATGATTACTTTTTACGTTCATAGCTGAGATTGAGTAACTTGGTCAAGTACATAATGATATTTTTGTATGCAATATTACTTCTTCAGGTATTGTATTACTTTCATAGCCAGTTATAATTCATTTCATTGTTTTCGTATTGATATATATGTATCCAGTATTACACGATCAGGACCAACTTATACATATCTTAATATGTCATGAAAAGAAACTTTAGCACATAAAAAATGATGACTAGAAACATGTCCATGAATTTTTGTTGTATATGATTATTTAATATGAAATATGTGATGTCTATGCATTACGTTGAATAAATATTTTGCTTATTCAAATCCATCATATCTTGCATTTGATTGTAATGCAGTATTAGAACTATCAATATCTGTCCTTATTGACGACAAAAGATTATCAAAATTTTAAATGATTTCATATCCTTCTGATATATGTTTCGTTGGTGGAGCTCACTTATTATTTTTAATGATTTCTTTAGTTTTATATAGTTAGTTTCGTTTATGATTATAAAAAATATGACGTTTACAGATCATGTGATCAACGGTATTAAAAGTATTCTCAAAGTAATGAAAATGGTTATGTTTACATAATCCATGGACAATGGGCTTTACAATAAAATCATCATTAGAAATACAAATGTTAGAAACCATTCGAACACATGTCTGTTCAAAGAATAAAATCGTATCTTCACTTAATGATTCATTGATTCACGCTGCGTGTAATCCTGCTTATGTATTACTGTATTACAAAATGAGTCATGTACATTTCATTCAATTTAACCGGAAACATTCATCGCTTCATATTTACATCCAATCTCTGTAAGTCTGCATAAACATACATTCATTTCTATACTTGTTTATTTTTTGAATATTTTTTTATCTTGTTGCTTTTACCTACATTTTTTAATTTGATGATGGTGATAATGATTCAATCACCATTGTACGTTCATCTTTATGGCCTTCACCTTCCATATTATAATAGTAACACTCTATCTCTCTCTTCGTTTCTTTATACCTCACTATCGCTGATGATTATTGTTTATACTTTTCATAATCATCTTCACAATCGAAAGTCATTCCTTTTTTTCGACATTTCTGTCTTTTGAAAATTAGGAGTATTGAAAAGCGTTCATGCAGCAGTTTGTCCTTCAATGGTAATGGAAAGAATAGTACTAATCGCACAAAAATCTGTACTGTGACCATCCTTCAATTTATAAATTCCATGACAAAAAGAAAAACTTATTATTGCAAAACTGTTAGTAAAAAAATCTTCAGCTACAGCACAACATTATATGAGAGTACCAATAGTGACTGCATCGACAAAACTTCTATGTCCTACTACTATACAGTACCGATTTGATCTGAACAGTATGATGTTATTAGAATTTGTACTTTATTCGCCCGTCGTTTATTTTCCTCCACATGCCCCAGTATTAAATGTTTGTACCTCTCAGCATTGTTCAATATTATATGTAACATCATATAATAGGGTGCTGCTGTTGTTGAAAACATAAACACATAACTCGATTGCGTCCAAAGAATTTCTTCTTTTTCGCTAATAACTACATGATCATCCCATCCGTTTCTTCTTCCATTACGTTAAATGTAAGGTTAGTGCTTTAAGTTTTAGTATAAACTATTGACAATGATGTAACAATACTTATTTTCAAGATGTACTATCTGGGTTACATTTCTTTCTTTCGTGTAAATGACTTTTCAGATGAACAACAAAAGTGAAACCATGTTAATGCAACGTTTTATTTATTGAAACACATTCACCATAGTTCTTATCACTGAAAATCATAGACAAATGGTTCATTATCTCTGCTTCTAAATTTTGAAGTTTCAAGCAATACGTAAGGAACTTCTTAACGCAACTACTATCACTACTTGTTCTATCCAGATTATTATTACTGTTTCTCCTTTCCTGTTCCCGTATCTTGCTGCTCTGACTTATAATGAACTTGTTCCTTTCTTCTTCTATAACATTTGGTGAATCGTCTTCTTTCCTGATTAATTCACACATTCCTTCGGTATTGTCATGTACATCAAACTTTTCATTTCGTACCATTATATTGTGTGAAATAATGGCAGTACAGTCCACATACTTGTTGGAATAAATACCATCCATTAATCTGAACCAGTTCTTTAGAGACCTTAAAAATACCTCGGCCTCCGTTCTTAACAATATCACTCCTTCATCAAAACATCTTTCCCTGTGGTTATCGTATTTTCCTTTCGCTTCAATAAATATAGGCTAGCAAGGGTGGATTCCTTCCGCATTGAAATACAGGCGATGTCTTTTTGTTGTTGAAGGTTTTATTTTGTATCCATCATCATGGTCAAGACTTTAAACGCCACAAAATACATTATTCAGAACAGGAGAACCACTTAGTGCATTATTTTTCTCTGGGTTTGTCATATCTATATTTTGGCATGCCCAACAGTAACCTTCTCCATCCTGCCAAACCTCCACTGCATTTCTTCTTTTGAAAATTCTGTCCTTTTTATTACTCCTGCTTGAAACACATCTTTCGTTATTTTAGTTTTTGTCCATTATAACACTTTCCAGGGAACCAACACACCCAGGGGAACCTTTCATTGAAAATTGTTTCTCAATCGCTACCATGTCTGTTTTCGTTAGGGTACATTTTTAAAGTACCGCCCCATACTCCTATTCAACAAAATCACAGAAACATTACCTCACCTCGTATTTCCCATTCATGAAGCATTGAGCGATTCGAATAATTTGATTCGTATTTACCTATACGCAATATTTTTAATGATATCTTAATGATGTCATCTTCGGATGCATTACATCCTTTCGGCAAAAAGACCATGTTTCACATAGAGGTGGTTTTCTTTTCCGAATATCCTTTCGGATCCGTTTATATTTATTTTTTGAAAACGTTGTAGTTTTCTTTGAACTGTATTTCATCGCATTCTTCTCGACAGTTATTTACATCACTATTATGTTCAAAGCTATCCATGAATTTCGTTCCCTGTTTTTCGTTGTTACCATTTTCCAAATCATATACTTCTTCGAGATCAACTTCAAAAACTTTTTCATTTCTACCTACACTTGTTCCTGCTCGTTGTTGATTATTTTCTCTAGTTTCTGTAATTTTAACACTACTTGTACTTAGTTAATTTTTCGTTCAATTGATTTTCTCCACTTCGAAATACTGCAATCGTCATTGCATATACATGTCTTACATGTCGACTTCCCACTACTTTCTTTCTTATCTCCCATTGTTTCATAATCACCTCACTGAAAATGTTTCAACTTTTTACTTTCCACTTATCAGTTTCGGAGAATACAACAGTTTGTATCTTTGTTTTGTTTTGCCGCATTTCACACGTTCCGTTTTCATACTGTTGTTTTTTCCAATATATTCCGCCAATGTTTTTGCAACATTTGTTTCATTTCAATAAAGTACCCTTCACTCCGTACAGTTCATTTCTCAAACACTCACCCAGTACAGTAATATCGGTCACTGTCACTTAGACAATTTCCAAATTACTATACCACTCATATTTGTACCCGTTCCATAATTCACTCATCACAACTGTGCATATCACTTTACTTTCACTGCACACATACAAAAGAAATGTTTTTACGCATTGTCATGCGTATCAATTGTAAATCACGTTCACAAACTTTTTGTTTTCTACACTGTCCCTTCCATTTTCAAATCTGTACAAGTTACACAACATGTTTTATGATTGAACATACCAATAGTACGTGTAAATTTTCTAGCTGTGCACAACTGCATTTGACGGGTTTACATAAACATAAATACCATAAAAACAATTTTCAGGGCATCTTTACCCCTGTCCGTATCCGAAACCATTTTGATATATTTTTGAAGTTTTCCGGATATAAAATGTTTTAGTACTTTATGGCACGCCGTGCGATAAAGAACTAAAAATTCCTCTAAGCCGGCGGCTTATCACTATCCGAAACTGTACAATTTGGTGATACGGATAATTTTGTCCATATTTTTCAAAAATACGGGCAAAAGTAACCCTATCCGAAAACTTCCCTAATATCACAGAAGTTCCCTCGCTGAAGCTTCGCCAATCACAGATGGGATAGTGTAAAATCACATACAGTTATTTTTTGCAATGTTGCCAGAGTTTACAAAGTCGAAATGACGATGAATTTTTCGCTGGTCAGCACCCACGTCTACAAAATGCTTGTACTCTACCGTCACCACCAGGTTCGCAACACCATATTACGTTCTTACAACCAGAACGTAAACCAATATGGGAAGCGGCTTGGGCTGGTCCGCCGAAGAAAATGCCGACTTACCTCGTGCTTGGATTTATGCTACTGAAGACCCTATTTCGACACTGATCAAACTGCTGGACGTTTCTCGACCACCAATATTGAAAAGTTCAAAATCCTTCCAGCCTAATTCATAATCGGACGAAGCGTATGGCGGAAGTTCTGTAAAATCCTGTACGTCTAAAGTTGACCAAGTTTGCGCAGACGAGCAAAAGTTTCAGAAATCATTAAAATTTATAGAAGCCTATGACCCGACAGGTTCACGGAGGACCAAGCGTTTTCAATGGCAGTAGCAAGACATTTAGGGAAACGAGAAATAATCCCGTACGAGCCAAATCATTATCCTCACTCAAAGCAGATGAATCATCTTGCTTTAAAGATTGTACGCAATCATCTGAAGTTTAAATCATCTGATTCAAACAATATCGATCCATCATCATTCGTAAATCTACAGTCCTATTCCGATAATCAAGAAGACAATGTGAGTATTGATATTACAGCCAACGACGACAAAAACGATTAATATGCATCTGAAATTACATTGAAAAGTTATTCTACTGTTTCAACACCAACCACACTAACTGCTGATAATAATGGAAACGGAAGAAGTGGAAATTGTCGTCTAAAGAGGGAAAAGTTTCAAAAGCGTGAAGAAACTGATCGTAAGTTGTTATTATAAAATTCAAGAAGCATTGCAGATTCGTCAAAACGACGTACGGAATTGATGGAGGAAAAGAACGCGATGATGGCTTATGCCAAAGAAGAATGTGAAACAGTTGAAGATCTTCGTGACCGTGCTGAATTCCTTCGTCTAACACGGAATGCACATCTGAATTGGGCTCGTGTTATTTACTCATCAATAAACGACAACAACTACGAAACATCAAATAATACTACTCATTTAGTAAATAGAAATATAAATCAAGAATATCTACCGAGTATAACGGAAAGCGAAAATGGAGGCGATCTATCTCATAGCCCTGCCACTTACTCCTCACTAAAATAATTTGAAGAGGGTATATTCTAACGAAAAATATTATTAGTGGCTCGTGTTCTTACCACAATTTGAAAGACCCCCGGACCTCCCCGATTTGAACCTGGAAAAGAATATTTTATACGTCTTCTTCTCCGAATGTATTCCAAATGTGTTCAATAAGATCTATTTTTAAAGAACAGTGCTTCACTTTATCTTTTGTTTCGTCTTCCACATGAAGCATATGAGTGATCCAATGATTATCAGAAATCTGGTCTTCGGAACTACTCGAGAGAGCATCTCCATTTCTCAACTTGAAAACTTTTTCTTGTCCATTTCATCAACTAAATTTCCTATTTTAGTTTCACTATACGCCATCTCTAATAAGGCACTTTTGTAGCCACCCCTCCTGGCCTCTACAACCATGTTTTACTTTATAATTACAACCTGTAGATCTTGTTCATTAATTATCATCCCCAAAATGGGCAAGGTCTTTCCAGAATATACCACTGGGATATAGAAACCAAAAATACACGTTCTATATCCTTCATTAAAGCATTCTGTGCACCAGATAAATGGTTTTTCTATTTCGTTCATATATTCTGAAATTGCGCATACAAAGATCTCCCAATGTGGATATATTTCATCAACTAGATAGTATAGATGCTTACGTGTAGTTCTATTTATGATATACTCATATTATTGTAGCATGTTTCCACGAAATTATGTTCAACTATCTCTGATGTGTCCAACACATTGAAAAAATTAAGACTAACTTGGTTTCCAAAGTTAGAGCCCCAGATCCATAATTCACCATCAGCAATTGCTTCCAAAAACAGTACTGGTTTTTTTCTTCTTTCCTTTAAATCTTCCTGCCCATGCCACTGAGGAATTATTCCAGGTACAAAGTTGGCAATCCCAGCACCCAACACAACCTGTAAATCCCCTTCCTTTATTAATTTTCAATATTCTACTTAAATCTTGTTCGTTAAGTAGACGCATGTACGTTTTGCCAAATATCGCAACAAACTCTTCGCCAAAATTTATGAAACTGATTCCGCCAGAAGCTTCCGACATTCTGTATGGTTCATCTATCTCATAGAACGATTTTCCATACGTCATTATACGTAGGGCAGCAATAATTCGCATTTTGGGGTATATCCCTACTTTTCCTTCAGCATCGCTTCGTTCTCTAAAAACACCTGTCCCCTCCAATCCTGCACAAATGCGATCAAAAGTTGTTCTTGGCATCCTGAACCCACTTTCAAAATCTACTTCATCGTAGAAATTATCTGGGTTGAAGTAAAATTTATCAAATGCTTCTTTCGCCTTCGAGAAGTCTCTTGGCTTGTTCGGTACACTTTTTCGCTGTGTGTTGGAGCATGAGGTGCTAATTTCCCTGATTCGAGGTATCGACCCATCCATGGCCAGCATCGCAATCGCCTCAAATTCGTTATCTCTATCCTTTCTATTGCTTTCATGGCCAATTGACTGCATTTGTTGTTGCCAATGCTTTTTCTTTTTATCTGAGCATCTGCATAAAATCTGAAAATACGTACAACCTTGGGCGGTAAACGTCGACAACATTTCTGATGTAATGTCAAATTAAAAAATACGGAATCTTTTATGAATTGATTTACAGTTTCTATTTCTCCAATAATCATCTTCATCGTTTGACCTGCACCGTAATTATTTATATTATAGAAATAAGTCTAGCGGTAAAGGTGCTCTTATCATTTCCGTATACCTGTTTCAGATTACTGCACCTTTGTTTACTTCGGAAATTCATTTTAAGAGATACAGCAGATAACAATGCGTCAATTTAAAGGCCGATATTTTAGGCAATTGTTTTTAGGCAATACGGGGTTTTGATTGGCCAAAGGCGCTTTTCCGTGGTATGGGAAGGTGGAAAGTAGTACGTTTTATAATACGGGGTGCATCGTGTTAGGTTACGATGGATATTGAACTGAGATGTAATTTGGGAAATGACACGTTTTATTAGATGTGCTGGGAGCAGCTTCCAATAAGAGTAAGTAGACATAATAAAAGTATGAATTTGTGGATCACGACACACCTCATGAAGTTACGTTTTAACAAAACGAATACATATGCAATCAAGCCTTGAAGCAAATCATTCCATTCCTCCAATGAATGAAGTAATACAGAGAAACGTTGTTCCGATCTTCTGACTCAGTATGATGACTTGTCCTAGCGTTTAGTGTAGCTCAAAAAAACGTCGCCTCCGGGAATAACATGCCGGCGCCTTCTTTAGGTTTTCCCATTCTCCTGTTTGGAGAGCCTACGATAGTTTCATTTTCAGAATAATGGCGTGAATCGATACGGGCACCAGTTCCTCATATTACCACATGTGTCTTCAAATGCACATAATATGTGCATTTCTGTTTAAAGCATAATTTTTCTTTAACACTATCCCCTGACTACCAGTACATCGGATAGACATTGCAGTTTTGTCCATGCACAAATCACAATGAAAATTGTCGAGCAATGAAAGAAGTGCTGGTGCAGGGGCAGGCACTTGCCAATTTCATTGTCTTTTCTACTGCAATTAGTGTTTCGTACTGTTGTAGGAAAAATGCCTTCCTGAGTACTGTAAGCTATAGTTGACTCCCTCCGGATGATGATTGTTTGCAGGGTGCAGGCGATCTCGATGAAGGCTAAAGGAAAGGTTTGTTTGGCCTCTGCCCGTCTGTGTCTATTCTCTCCTACACATGTCTTTATTGTGAAATCTCTCATCTTATAGTCTTCTCATCCCTTAGTTTTCGGGCTCCTGTCCGTTCGCATTCTCTGTGTGCTCGTTGCTGCTTTGCGCCTTCTCAGACTCTACCACTCTGCATTCACTCACTGCCTTGCTCCCGCTCCTTCTCATCGGTGCCATTTTGCTGCGGTGTCTCTTCAGTCGAGCATTCTCTCATAAGCAACTAATCAATGCAATTTTACTTAAGGCAATCAAATACGTATGACAGGTGTCGCCCCTGTCCTGTGTGTTTCCACAACTGTACACTACCTGGCGCCACCTAATTGGCTAAATGAAAAATCATCATGGTCACCGATCTAAAGTTTTAAAACTTTCCACTTCATGAAAACACTGCTTATCCTTAAAAAAATTGTTTCCGAAAATTGCTTTCCACTTCACGCCTTCATTTCCCGAAATGGCAGACATTACTAGTTGGTCTCCGCATGATTTTTCGTCAGCTTTCACCTCCATTTGTCCGTTTTCAGATCGGCAGTGCCATTGCAGAGGGGCAAATAAAAAAAATGTTTGGAAAAATTGACGCATTGTTACATGCTGTTTCTCTTAAAAAAAACTCAACGCCTTCCAACCCTTTAAGGACGGGGAGTTAACTAGATTATGATCTAGTTAATTTCGGTGAATACACGGACGTTATTGGCGGAGTTGGTGGGTATATGCTGACTGTAAGAAACTCAATCAAATTGTAACGAATGAGAGAGTCGAAAAAGTTACTGTATTCTTAACTAGATTATAATCTAGTTAAGTAATGGCATGATTTCAGTGGCTAAAAACGTCTATTTTTATCGCTGAGCCAATGAAAATGTATTACAAAGAAATTTAAAATATGAAATTGGAGATCTCATTTTTTTTTCAAATCATTGCAATTAGGGAACAGACGCTCTCTTCCCAATTCTTTCTGGTTCAGGCAGTAAAAAAGTCTTAAATGTATGTAGTGCGGTAACATAAGGGTGTGGGATAAAATTACAAATGGCCGTAATTCCCGTCGCTTGTTTGGACGACATTTCAACGCATGCCGAGCGCTGAAGACTAAAACAATACAATGTAGTACCGAACAAGTATCTCCGGTAGCGGGCAAGGAGGTCTTGCCCCTCTACTTTAGAAACAAACGTACAGAAATACGTCACAAGGACTGTATCTGGGAAAAGAATATTTCTGGGAAATGCGCTGATATCAACTGCTGCTGTGACTTGTTCATTCATCTCAAAACTGAAACGAGTAACAACTAATTCTCAGCTATCTCCCAAAATGTGGTTGTTTCTGTAGTGCAGGAGTTCCTAACAACGTTGTTTTCCCTGTACCGGATCATGGTAAAGAAAAAAATTATTTTTTCAAAAATATACTATGCGGAAAGATCTCATCAATAGGGTGATCGTTTGTACATATGGCAGTTCACGGGGTTGACCATCTTTTTTAGAGGTGTTTAGGGGATTGCGCAATATTAAAAAAATTTAATTAAAAAATTCAATCACCCCCCTGGCCTTCAACTTTACATGGCACTCACCCCCCTAAACCCCAATCATCCCATAAAATATTTATTTTCGATTGGCTTTGACCGTGATATCGGTATCTTTCATCTTGCTGAAGTATATTTGAACTCATAGCTCTAGAAGACTTGAAAACGTTTCCTTGAGGCTTTTCCTTCCTTTAAATAAAGAAATGATATAAGGAGAAGATGAGATCACAATAATGGAACGCGATCAGGCAATTCAATCAAAGTGGGAACATAATCTTGCTTATCATTGACATCATTACTTTTCACTTCGTTTTGGGTATGCAAAGTCGGAAAGAGTACCTGACGATTCAATGGCTTCAACTTACAATTTATGATAACTTTATAATATCTTCCACATCCAGAATGTATGGTGTCACCGACATACCTGCAATATGTTTTACCAGTACAAGAATGCGTATAACAACAATTTTTCCTCTTCAGATGATATTTGAAATCAACTTGAAAGACTCCACCACAGTGATCCTTTAAAGTTGACCCTTTTTTAAAACATATTGTTCTACGACCAAAACACTTTCCACTAAAACAACAATGTATTTCACGTTTTCTTCTATGTAACTTGCAGTCATGACCAACATTATATTCATGACCGCAACTATTTTTGAAAACGCCACTTCTTTTACAACATTTTGTAGACCTATTACATCGATTAACGAAACAACATTTTGTACATTCATACAATTCGCTAACATCCTTGGCACAATAACCATTCATACACGAACGATCTATCATACATTGATTACGTTTAGTACATTTTTGACATTTCCTTCGAGTATAGGAACAATCGAAATAATTTTTTGGTGTTGATGAACATTTATTCTTATAACACATTAATCCAAATTGACATTGTTTATATGATGAGCATGTTGAGCATTTTGGTTTTTTAGTACCAGGACATTTGTAATGTTCGTAAATGCCATTAGCACATCGACCCTTCCAGCAAATTCCATGGGAACAAGTTTTTGATAATAAACATGGCATACATTGCGAATTCCTACTATGACAATTATAATAATAGCCAGTTGTTGTAATACATCTGTTACGAATACATGAGTTATATATACATTCTAAATATGAGTTGCATTTAGCACATGTTGGTTTATTACATTTGAAGTATTTCCAACTCCTTGCAGGAACACAGCGATTGTGAAAACATTTGTGTGATTTACATTCTGTATCATATGCGCATCGTTGGCAAAGTTCTAGTAATGAACTCCCTGATCTTTCGATTCTTTTTGTTTCGATTATTTTAGTTGCTATAGATGTTGTAAGGAGGCATGAGAAACATACGATGATGAGCATCCAATGAAACCTCTTCATATTGCCGTTTTTAATTGTACAAGGTGATGATGTAACGATGAGATTTGATATGTGTGTGTGTGTGCGTGAGAGAGAGAGAGAGAGAGAGAGAGATTTGGGAGAGCAAGTTAGAATGAAAGAGAGATTGTGAGCACATATAAAATAATATTTTATATGTGCTCACATCATATTATGGTTTGGAACTTTACTTTCTGAAACTGACAGTCACGATAGAATTTCCAAATCTTGCCGAAACACATATATTTCACTTTTTATATACTGCGCCATTAAAACCTAGCCGGTGACGCTGATCTAGAAACATATTGAGCCTATCAGTCTGAGTACATTATTGATTCGTCAGAATGACTGTTAAACACCGTTATGATTCTACGCCATATTCTAAATGACATTGTATAGATTTCTAGCACCTAGCAATGTGTAATGTGTAGTTTGGTATCTATGGAACTCATTCAGTATCTCGCTCTCTAGGCTTTACATATTCCCGACAAACCGTTTTTTCTTCTTTCAGTTTTGCCACTACTATGTCTCCGATGGCACAATGCACCAAAATTGCATGTACAATCATTTCACGGATTTGTGTTTTCTAACACTAGTAAGACAAAAATCTATTATAGAAATCTGCGGCAGGAAAAATATGTGTCTGTTTGGAGAAAAACACTAACAATAATAACAGCAGATTGGCTGATTATAAACTTAGAACCTCGCCTCTGAAATATCTCTAGGTTATTAGAATGTGTGGCTGTTTTTATATATATATATAAATAGCTGGGACACCACGCCATCTCTCTGATTAATCATATTTTCCAGATATCAACTTGAGCTCAAAATTTGAGACAAATTTGACCATCAAATGTGCATTCCAGGATTGATATAGCCCATAGTATATTCTGCGCTGTTGATTGAATTACTTCAGCAAATCAATAATAACAATTAATAATAATAACAATAATATTATAATAGCCTTTTGTACCGAAAAAACACAACCTCGTTCCCGGGGCCACTGAGCCAATTAAAACTTGCCACATGTCGGGCCAAAAAAAGCGGCATCGCCACAAAGGACGATACCGGCTCTACCCTGCACTTAGCAGGGCCCGTTCCTAGGTGCACCCGCCGGAGATTGAACTGGCAACCACTCGTCTAGCAAAAGGGTCTCCCGACCACTAAGCCACGATGTTGGTTGTAGTTGTGTCTGTTTTGGTATTGTTTTATACACCACGAATTAGAGCTTGACAGTACAGTTTATTCACCGTCGGCCGTTTCGTATACACATACGAAACACAGCG
>JAULBU010036730.1:0-15314 GCA_032358235.1 Odonthalia washingtoniensis | reverse complement strand
CAAGTCCCACTACGACCCCAACTGTCACCTCCCTGCTGCCACGTGTTTATTATAGGACAGTGATCTACATTAATATCGAACCGCTCAAACTCCAACTTTTAATATCTCGCATCTAATGGTTGTACACGACGGATTCTGTAGGTTACCCTTCTCGATAAGCTGCCTAGTTGTGGCAACTGATATGACGGGGTCCAATCTTCGCTGCCAAACATCCACGAGATTGGTCCATTAAATAAAATCAAATCTGTCTTTTGAAACTGTAGGCCGGTGGAGTTCTTTTTCTTTTTTTATTATTGTGTAAACTAAAATTTGCCTATTTATTTATGGAAATTGTTATTCTAAGAAAATTCTGAAGGTAGAATTTAGGAGAGTCTTCCTATTTTATCGGAAAGGTAGTATTGCTATCTTTAACTTGAGCCTGAAGAGCTTTAAAATCGTTTTGATGTCTCAATCGACCAACCTTAGGCGTCATATGGATTGTAGTACCCGATTTGATCATCATGATGTCTACTGACCTCTTGGGTTCGTTGCGGGTCTTGGCCATCGCGCTCCTAGCTTCTTTCGATCCACCTCAATTACCCCTCTTTCCTTTACGATTCCGGAACCATATGATTTTCCCTTGCCGGGAGACGCTCCATCTTGGATCATAGTAGTTACTGTGGTCGTAGAAATGTTCAGCCGACTATTCGGATTCATCCGATTTATCCAACAGGTTGAAAGTTTGTGTCCACTTATATCGCAAAGCGGGCACGCGTCATACTTGACATTCAACCTTTGGGTTTTCTCGGTAGCTATAGTGGTGCTACCTTTGCGCTCCTTCATAAGCCGCGCAGTACGGGTTACCAAGAGAGATATTGTTCGGCTAGTGTCTTCATAGCAGCTGTGACCGGTTGTAACTGCTGTATCTTGATGGATACAACCGATATACCAATGTATAATGAGTACTCGATCGTGGTACCCATACAGCCGACTTGCTCGATCAGTGACGCCATCTTATCATCATGCTTAAACATATAATCCAAAAGTTTCGTGTACTGTAGTGACACCAGTTCGGACATATTTGATATCTTGTTAGCTGTAGACTTAGAATCGTAGAGATCATCTAGTTTCTCCATCACCTTGCACAGTTCACCAATTACAGTGCACAAAACTCGGAGTGGATGGTTGGACAGAGCAGCAACGATTATGTTAATGGCCTAACTTTTTCGGTCTGCACACTTCTTTCCATCTTCAGTTGTCCCGGCAATCTGTTCAGTTAGCAAAGTATCCATAAGATTATTGGCGCTGTAATCAGCCTCGATGCGAATGCCCCACATGCTGTAGTCGGAGTTCTCATCCAGTGGCTTGATCCTGATACGGTCTTGATGATCGGTCATTCTCTATCCAAGAGTTAAAAGAAAGAGGGGATGGAGATTATTATGGGCACATAAACTTTGAGAAGGTGTTTGAAGGTACAGGAGGTGTTCCCGTCCTCCTCCTTCTTGAATTGGGAGCAGAAACCATAGGTTTATATAGACTACAGGTTTTTGGTTGACAAACATACTAAAAGACAAACAATACAATTAATTGTACCAGGTCCTTGTCACAGTATGAGGATCCTGAACTACAATGATAACCGATGTGGAGCATATACGCCTCAAAATACTCTGACATATTGAACTGATGGGAAAATTATGCTGATTGCATAACAAAATTAAAACACTGGATTCATATTTGTCGGATCACATAATCATAGGGTGGGATCCTCCTTTATGAGTCCAACTGTTCGTCGTGGGTTGATGTTGATGAGTTCAATAATTTTAGAATGCTACCTCCTCGGTGACAAGTGATTTCCACGACCTCTGGGTCTATCGATTTGAAACACATTTAATTTCTTTCGCAAATACACCGATGATGTACTTACACGTTCTATTCTCATCATTATTTATCTGCAATAATTATCATATATAGCAAAACCATACGTACTCTTCCTTTTCAACCTTTTCCTTTTCCTCCATCTATATACATACAAATAAACACGAATTATCTTCAGATTTATGGTTTACTGTGATACTTGTATCACTTGAAGACCACTGCTATTTAAAAATTGGCGTTGGTAGAAGCTCTACTGATTAAGCGTTTTTCTGTAGTTTGACTATGTCGATAGTTAAGCAGGGTAGGGGATAATGAAAAGCGACTATAGATAACGATGATGTCTATATTGTACGAGCAATTAACGCAGTTTGATTGCGCACTGAGCTTACAGATCTGACAATAATTGCAACGGAAAGAATGCGAGCAGGAACGCTCTACACAAGGTACTGAAATTAGTGTGAGTTATATATTAGTGTTGAAACCTTTTTAGTGTTTCTCACAGAAATATGGTAAGCCAGCCTCGAATCGTGGCAAGATTAATGTTTTGAAATGTACAGAAAATGTAATTCTGTACATCACTGTCAAATTCAAAATATTGGAAATTGGGAACAGCTCGTGCTGTGTATTGTACTGTTGTGGAACAACAGGGTACAGAAATGACATTTTTCATACGTAATTGATACTTATAATCAATGCAGCACTGAAAAATTGAAAAAATTCGAACGAATAATAGAAAACGCGCGAAAGCATAACGGCGCTGATGGATAAAGCGGGAATATCCAAAAAAATGCAGACAGCGAGAAATGAAGACAGAGAAAAAGCTTGGAACTACGGCCAAGAAATATGAAAGGAGAAACGGGCACACGCGCGTATTTGAGAGCGCGAGATTGAGCGTATAGAAGAGAAGGGACTCTCAGAATAAAGACGTGTAAAAGAAAGGTGGCACAGACAGACAGACGGCGGATGCCAAAACATACTTCCGCTATGAGCCATTGATCCGACGAGATCACAATTGCTCAGATATCCTCTGAAGTAGTCTAATACTCGATTACAGTATAAAGTTCACGAGGATTCCACAGTTATGGGACCAGATAATTTCTTATCCGATATTAGCACAAGTCATGCGTCAAACCCGCTTAACACCCCTCCATTCATCGCCAGTGTCACGAACAAGGTTGTATATTGTGACACATTTTGTAGTGGATCAGTATGATTCGCGGAGATGGGAAAATACCGAGCGATATTAAGGATTTCTAGACATATCATATATATTGTATGCGATGAGATGTCCCAGGAGCTCCTCAAACAGAAAGAAAAAGACGGAACGATAGATATGGACGGAGACACAGAACATAAGACCAGAGCCAGTTTTATAGAAAGAAGTATACATACTATAGAAAAAGACACCCCAAACGAACTGTTATTCAAGAAGTGAATTTTCTGCCCGCTATCCATGCATGTCAAAGAACTGGAGCACAGACTGTCTCGCATTTTGTGAATAGATACAAGAGCGCAGTCGCGAAATATGTAAACAATGTGAACCAGACTATCGAATTAAATGAATTGGATGATAGACAGTTTGCGATCATATTGATGCGTAACGCGAGGTTATCTCCGAATACCACGAATACGTTAACGTTCCAGCTGACCACGAAAGCTGTATCAAGTACGAAACTCGGTATGAAACCCCACAAGAATATTAAACTATCGCTACAAGAAGAAAAAGCTGATATATTAACAAGGATAATGTCAGGAATGAATCTTGAACAAGAACCAGAGGTAGAACGTATATTGGAAAATATTGAGAATGCAATGAAAATTGCGAAAGCATGCGTGATACATTTCTTCAACCTTGAGGACACCGCTCAATCATTATCGAGAGTTAAATCGGAAAATATAACAGAGGAGATAATTCCAGAAAGTGCGTCACTTCTGAATAAAAAGACCCATCCATATGCGTCACGAGGCCGCGGCGAACGCATCCAAAAAGTATGGAAGCTTAGAGTCAATGAAGAGGGTGCGGAGAGATCGTATATTGGATCTGCGATAGAGCGGAATGTACGTGAAAGGGAGGAGAAGGATGACGAGATAAGAATGGATAATAGTGATGTACCGATAAAGGATACAGAAATTTAAGAATCAGATGGTGACAGAAGCAAGAAAGTGTGTCGTTTTTTGTCTAGTGGGGAAGTAATGCTTCATACAGACCCCAATCCGATGTTTGGCGAAGGAGCATCAACTTTAACCGGCAATATTACCAATGCAGCCAGGCTTTCCGATAAACTCGCCATACCACTGAAACTACGAGCACCAGGGAACCGACATCGACACGGATGGGGAGTAAATTTCCTGGATGCAAAGCTTGTAGAGTACTCAGGGGATTTAATGATATATGGGAAACCTACCGTATTAACGTTCGACCTGGATGAAGATGAGTCGCCGTTACTTATAGGTAAAGATGTTAGACTATATGCGGATACGCTAAAAAGAGGTCGGTAACAAATAATCATAATTTTCAGACCATTAGGTACCAGCAAACGATCGTTTTCACACATACGTCAAAGAATTATGACGGAAATGACAGGATTTGTTTCGAGATTACACAACATGACAAAACTACGGTACCTAAAGTGATGGGAGGCATAAATAATAGGCGTGAAGTCGCGACGGTAGAGAAAATCAACCGATGTACACACGCAACAGCAGATCATACGAAGACCTTGTTTATGGATGTATCCATGTTGTAGTACACCACTCAGCGCGGGTTGCGGGCACATATTGGAAAGATGTTGGCAGGGCGGAAAATATGCTCCACGCGACGGTGGACTGTAATACCGTCGTGGATACGAGAGAGGAAGTTCAGACAGTCCCATGCATCAACAAAAACAGTTTCAACTTTGTGTAGGTGCGCACGTGGGTAATCACTGGAGTACGCTCTACTTCCCGCCCCGTTGAGGGTGCTTCTTGTGGTTGGTGATCGAGTTTTTGTAGGAGTTGACGCGAAGTTGGGAGGCGAGTTCTCATTAGGGAAAAGATGCCCGTCCAAGTTGGCACCGGTTGGCGTCAACGAGGCGGTATTCATTATCTAAAACATCTAGTGCACACGCGGCCAGAAAGGAGCTGGACCCGTGGGGAAAAGAAAGAAGGGGGAGAGAGGACAGAAAGGAGGGAAGAGAGGAGTTTAAAACCTCGTTATTAGGGTGGGGGTTCCTAGTACCCACCACGGGGGGAGGTACTACATCGCTGCCTTCTACTAATCGTGTTGGGAGTACGGCTGTACAGGTTTGTGCCTCGGACATTCTTGACGCGAGGTGTCTGTTCTGTTTTTGTCTTAGTTTGTTGTAACGTCTAGTATGATGAACGCTATGATTCCTTTTTTTGTGTCAACCGATGAACAAGTTGTTCGTCGTATGTGTCGTATATGATTTCTTTTCAAACCACAATAAGCAGGAACGGCAATCCACGATCCAAGGGATCATTTTCTGGATTTGTTCAATGAATTTCCATCTGCGTTCCGTCGTCTTCCATTTTTATGTAAAGTCCAGTATGATGGACGTTACGACTACATTGCTTTGTGTGAAACAACACGATGTTCGTCGTATACGTGGTTTACGATTTGTTTTTCTTTTTCAAAACACAATAAGCAGGTACGCCAAGACAAGATCCAAGGGATCGTTTTCTTGTTTTAGTCAATTCATTTGCATTTTCTTTCGGTCTTGTTTTATTGTAGAAACCGGGCTGATTCATGACGCTTGTCGGGCGTAAACTTGTATAATACGGCAAAAATTGGCTTCGCAATTGAGATTACGTGAGCGACGAGCTGGTGGCGGATGAATTTGGAAGCCAATTTTGTAGCCGGTGAGTGGCCGAGAAAGACATGTGTAACCACGTTGGGGATTACACGTCATCTGATTTGTCGAGCTAGAGAATGAAAAAACCCCCCCGGGTTGATTTTCCGTCAATAATTCTGTGGCGGTGCACGGAATCGTACACCGTTATCAACGGAAAATTCCGTTTCGTAGCAAACGGAGATGGCTGAATTTGATGGACGGTGCGATTGGGTGGTCCAAGTTTTGGAATCAAGAAGGCCTGTTCTTCAAATATTTTCCACCTCCAATTCAATGACACGGCACTGTATGGTAATTATTTGGAAGAACTGGTTCTGTCTACCGCGTCTGCACTGGTATAGACCCGTGATTGCTTAGCCAATGTTTCGTTCCCCCTGTTTCGGTGGATTTTCCCTCACTGCTCGTGCGTATTCGAGGGAATGGCGCTCGGGTTGAGCACCATCTGAGCTATTTGGTGCGTTGTAATACCGTTGACTGTGCGGCCCTTCTTCATATCCTGGGACGCGGGTAATGTCTTCCTCGAGCGGCGTCTCGCAATGTGCGCGACTGGCACAGGGACGTGAGTATATGCGCATTTATATTTTTGAGCTTGAACCGTCATTACCATTGGATCCTGCTGTCATGTTCTTCCAAGTTATTGGTTTTAATTCGATTGCACGTGGGCGAATTAATTAACTCGTGCGTAACTCTACTGTCGTTATATGTCGGACGCCCACTGGGCGTCCCGTAATTGCTTATATTTTGGTACGAACCCCTGCTTCGTTTCCCATTGTCCTTTAGTAATTATCTTATGGTGCGGTTTATTGTTTTCCAGCCGTGTTTGTCAGCCGACGGAGCGAATTGGTTGACGTCTTTGGTGGATACGAGCGAATTGAACGCGAAATTATTTCTTCCCGGATGTTACAGCGTGGTTCCTATGTTGGTTCGCAAGGTCCAACTCAACGCACGCGGAATTAAAGTTTTCCGGTTCGCAATTTTCTGTGCTTTTCGATAAATTCGACGAGCCAAGTCTCGCCATCTTTGAATTCTCCATCCCTCTCAACCGTACTAAGAATTGATTCGTGTAGGGTTCTAGAAAAAGACGTGCCCTCAATTGTAGCTGTGTGGCAGAGAGGACTACAAATTTTCTTATCCCCTATTAAATTTGCAATCTTTCCTTCAATTACAAGATGCGAGCACGCCGTATTTTTAGGTAATTCATTCTCGTTCGTTATACTATTATGTCGCTTCCTGCAATGAATACCATTTGTTGTAGGAGCAAATAATCGCTTTTGACCCACCAAGTTCAACGTTGTTGTTGACATTGTTGTTCCTGGTGTAACATCCAAACCTTGTTCTTTTCTGCTACCATTTTCAATTCCATTTCGGTACATTGTGAAAACTTTGGAGCCATCCTGTACATTGAGTATTGATTTCCTCTGAGTTAGGTCGGAAGTGTTTTTACCCAAGGACAACAGAACATTACTATCTGTCGAAGCGCTAGGCAATGAAAGTCTTTCCTCATACTCTTTAATACCTGATACAATGAGACGGAGCCTAAAATGTTCTTCTCAGTAACAAATGGCGTCCTTTTCCATACTGTAACACTTACGCCAGATTGCAGACGTGCAATAGGCGTGGCTAATGTACCTCCATATGAATCTAGTACTCTCTTGTATGTTTCATGGTGTAGATTACGGTGCTGTGGAATTTGGTGTAGGTGCCGATTCAAGTATGTGCGAGCTACTGCAGAGGAAAATGTTATGCAGTTATCGAGGTAGCTGAAGATAGTGTGGACAATTGTTGATAGGGAAGTACCATTTGAACAGTCGCTCCATTCGTGTTTTTAGCACCTCGATGTTGTAAAAAATGTACCAGTTTAAGAGAAATATGTCATAAAAATGTACCAATTTAATTTTTTTGATTTTTTGAAGCAGCATGAGTATTTGCTTAAAGTTGGAAAAGATGTATTAACTTTTTATTAACCTAAACGGGTGTGCTTGTATATGAATGCATATGGTGAGGAAGAGCTGGTCATGTGTTATGGCATAATATTTGATTTGTTAACGTAAGGTGAATAAATATGGTTTGACTGTTAAAACATAATTTGGATGGGGATTTGAAGTAATATAGGATCTGAAAACCATGTAGCAAAGAAGTTTCAAGTATTTCAAAATTAAAACAAAGAAGTATATATATGTGTTTCTAATATATCAAGGAGAATAACAGATGAAAATTAATGTTAATTGTATAAAAATATATACATAGAGGTCAGAAGAAAACGTATATGAAGGTTAAAGTTTAGAGGAAATTTTGTTGGAGGAGAACAGAAGAGCAGAAATAATAGAATTTTGGAGAAGAATGAAGTTCAAAGAAGGGGAGTGAATATGTTGTAGATTAAGTTCCGGGATCAGAACCATGTCGGATAAGCAATTTGACTGATTGAGACACGAGATTACCAGTTTGGAGTACGGATCGTAGGACAGATTGAGCCATTGGTTTGGTGACCCCATCGTCAATGTTGTTCTTGGACTTAGCTAAACCAATTTCGGAAATGTCACCAGATTTAAAACAATCATGAGCCGGAGCAATGTCCAACATAAGTCGTTTTTCAGACGTCATTGATCCTTTAATGATAACTTCAAAGAGAGACTTTTTATCTGTAAAAAGCTGTAGTTGAATTTCTCTATTAGTGAGGAGTGCGACCTTAGAGCGAAGAGTAAAAGTAGAATCGCATAAATCTCTGAATCCAATAACCTCAGTAGCCATTGACGAACGGAAAAATAGATTATATTTGAAGGATCTAAAGATAAGCGGTTACACATTTTCAATTTCGTTTTTGAGAATGATGATGAAGCCCAGATGTGGAGAGAGGTAGAGGTTGTTTCCAAAACTAGCATCGGAATATCCAATTATCTTGACGGTGTGTAGATAGAGTTGTTCAAAATTGATGTTTACGTTATGTTTATTGGCGTAGGTTGTGGCTCTGTTTAATTGGCTGATGAAGGTTGAGGGTGATTTCAGAAGAGAGGATTCGATGACTTGGGCTAGTGAAGATATTTCGAAGCACCAGTCGGGGCTCTTATGCGAATGTCACGCCAACTTTATTTGCATTGAACGGAATTATATAACTGTAAACGTTTTGTAGAGTTCCAAATTTTGAAGGTAAAGACGTTGTGTCTTGTCTGTTGAATTTTTTATTATTCATGTTGAGTTGGAAGCCTAAAACTTCGCATGGAAGTGATGAAGATGGCCTGATATCAAATTGTTGTTCCGTCTTTTTACAAAATGTTTTGAAGGAATCGTCTCTCGCACGAAGTAGATAGTCTTCGTAAGTATCAGACATTCCCGACTATTTTTTATCTTTGCATTATTTAGTGGAAGGATGTATCCGATCTTAATTGTTTCTTAAAAAGGTCCTTGATATGGTTTTCCTGTAATTTGTTGAACCACAAATCACCATATTCGGATAGTCCATAGAGTGGTTAAATTAGCTGCATGTATTTATCTGCGTCTAGCTCTCACTCTGGTGCTATTGACGTGAGTAAGAGGTCAGAAGAAATAGGACCGCCGATTGGAGGTAGGCGTTGGTGACTTCTGAGCTCCAGACGTCAACTCCAAATATGGATACTAGAGCCAGGAGTAACAAAATTGATTGTAGTTGTGGAGATTGTGACGAGTGGACCATAAATTATGTCAATTTGTCGCGGTGTCCACATTTCACAAAACGATCTTTATGCACGATTGTACTATTTACATTGGACTTGAGTTCAAGTACGCATCTGCCGTGTCAAAGGTTGGCGTTCAGAGGGACATATTCTTTAAGAATTATATTGAAGGTCCCTATTCTAATCTAGTGGCTAACCTCTTGTGGAAGAGCTTCCATCATTAGCGGCTTTGAGCTCCTCCGATCCTTAAGGAGGAGAATCTGCGTCAAACATATGTCACCGCTTGATGGCGGTGTTTTGTAAGTTCGAAGAGCCTTGAACAGATCAGAAAGGAGGAAGTTAGAGAACGTGTTGAGTGACTGGTATGGCTCGAGTTGCGAAATCCTGAATGGCCGGAGTTTATGGTTTGGTAAATCATAAACTTAAACCAGGTTGATTGCGCGATCAAAAGATGAAACTTTGAAAGGGCTCAAGTATTCTCCATTTTTATTTACATGCCCTTCTCACCCCATACAAAAACATAACCTCCGATTGCATATACATTGTCTGTCGAGGAAGGAACGTTGTGACGTAGAGCCCTCGATATTATCAAAGTGTCCATGTTTTCAATCATTTATGTTCTGACTAGTATCGCAATCTCACCTCTCACCTCAGTTGTCGGTCTGTGACCGTATATGTCAGCAATTTCCATCGACATGAATGGGTCTAACGAAAGGGCTTATTGAACTAAGCCATCAGGCCCCGTTGTGTCATTAATCGGTTTGACGGATACAGAAATATCATTTAGAGGTCTGCTCTTGGATTTTCAACTATCAATCTTCAAACCTTCGTCCTTATTGGTTCATGGTATATATCACAGATTGAATGTTATTATGAAATTCTATTACGTTTTGTTCAATTTTAATAATTGAATTCAGTCGAATGAAAAGGTCCCCGAAGTTAGATCCATGATACATAAAGATTCTGTTGGTACGTCCTGTGTAAATCTCGTTTCAATATTTAATCAGTGAGTTCCAGATAGTAGAAGGATCCATTTTATTTTGTTTTACGGCATCACTAAATAGAGTATCCTCATATATGATATGGAAGATATTGTGTTTAGATTTGTTTACTGTCATAAATAAGTCGTGTCTATAGTTGCATTCGTCGAATCTTTTGGAGTCTGTTCCAAAGGATTCAATGAATCGTAAAGGCGCGCATGATATTAGCTAGGCAGGGGTCACATTTATCAGAAAATTAATTGAGTAGTGTCATTATTTCGGGATCAGAGTTGGATTTATGTGAACTTATTAGACGGTGGAAGGGTTTGGTTGGAGTTAGGTGGAAAAATTGTCTATGGATACTTCTTAACTCACTTTTGTGAAGTTGATATCGAAGGTGTCGAGAGACTTCATTAGTGTGTGGAGATGAAATGATTCACTTCGAAATAATGGGAGAAACCGGTCTTCGATGTAATAGTAATTTTTATGTTTCTTAGCTTCGTTTCGGCGAGCAAGCTTATTATTGACGTTGTAAATAATTAATCTATGGCCATCCAGTATAAGTCCTATTAGAGGTGGAAAGCTGACTTTGGCAACATCCAAAACTAAGAAGATATTTTCGATCGTCGATGGGGTATCGAGTACGAATTGAACAGCGCCAAGGGATTTATAGATCCTGTCACTGAAGCGGAATTAATATCTAGATTATTGAAGGGAAGAGTTGGTTATACCAAAAGACGTATTGATTCTATGGAGATAGTCTTTCCCGATGACACTCCGAGGAGCCCCGTAGTCAACGCCAAAATTGTGTGAAGGTCTGATTTAGTATTTATGTGTTGGAAATATCAATTTTATTGCAATTTATAATAATGGAGCTGTTATCAATACTCATATCATCATTCACGTTGGTTGTAGGATCCAAGTGTGGAGGGACGTCTTTAGTGAGGTTAGAAGATGAAGAAAAAAAGTCTGTTCAAAACTTGTCGTAAGTATTTTCTCATCCAGGTAGTTCCGAAAATACTCTTCTTCCTCATCTTGGAGATGATGTGAAGAGGTCTTCATCATTTGTGTTTTGAATGGTTCACAGTATTGATTAATGTTTTCGTTGTCCTCATCATCTGCGGTTTCGTTATCCATGTTGTCAGTTTCACATTATTATATTAAATATGCAAGGATGTAGACCAGATTATTGCCGTTGCGGAGGCGATTAGTTATGAAGTTTTTCATTGAGCCCAGTAGGCATCTGTGGGATGGCGACCAGGGATGAAATCCACATTTGAAACATTGGGGTTTATTGCCGTTATTACGGTGTAAGATGCGGGGTGAGGAGAAAGGTCGGCTGGTGTTGATTCGATATGAATGTTGATTGAATGTAGATCTGTTGTTTTGGAACCGCTTGTTGTTGGGGTAGGATTTGCTGTTGAATTTTGTCCTAGTTTGTTGCATATATTTTTCAAACAGTGTGAGGTGTTGAGTTTCTACACCTTGTATCTCCACTAGATTTGATGTTTCTTTTTGAAGTGTTATGGAGTGGGAAAGGACATTATGTAATGATTGATAGTATATGTTACGAGAAAGCTCAATTTTACTTGGCATTGTAGCCCATTTATAAGAGGCGACTACTTTTGAGAGGAAAGACTTTATATATTGAATTTCGGAACATTGGGAGATATTGGAAATTTAATTTGTCTATATAAGAACAGAGTTTGTTCAGATAAATGCCATTGTCCGTGATATCTTCCTCATTCATGTAAGTTCATAGTCGAACATTATCTATCCGTAGCTGGAATTCGCGCTGAAGATCGGCAGAGTATTCATTCAGCATGAAGTTTCCGACTGTGTCATAATCCATATTTTGTGCGATGTTAAGGGAGTAAAAGGTAGTTTCTGGTTCCTTTCATATGTTGTTGAAGAAGTGACAGTTGGGATCGTGGCAGTGCCAGTTGATTACCAAAGAGCTCTCGTAGTAGCTTAGGGCAATTCTTATACTCTTATCCAGTCCTCCTTTGAAAACCTTATCGTTGAAGTGGGATATTAGAGCTTGTGCTATCTGTCCTGACTTTATCTTCTTCGGTTGGTTCCTGTGATGCTCGTTATCTTGTTAGTTGTTTTATTCCGTATCTTCCTCTTCATCATCAGTATGAGGCTGTTATCGTCTTTATTCGGTTTGTCCTTGAGCTGCTTGTGATCCAAGAGGATAGAAAGGAGCTGCGCTAACGTTTTCTGTCTGGGTAGAAGAGGTTGTTGGTGTTGATCTAGCTTGAGAATTGGTTGAAGCTTTAATTACATGTTGTGTGATTGGGTTCGGTAGTGTTGTCTCTGGGAATGTGATACGTTCTGGTGTGTGTGGTGAGTTGGGATCGAACGGTGAGGTGGGAGGTGACGCTATCTTAGGTTAAGGCCCAGGATATCGTTGATTATAGGCTGAGTTGTGACGTGAATTGTACGTGGAGATTATTTTCTTTAGCACTAGTGGTGTCAGTCCTATGACTTATCCTAAGTAAAGGTGAGGTAGCAGTGAGTAGTGCGCTTTTTCCATATCATCAAGTGCCAGAGATGGTACGGTAGTTAGTATTCTATCTGGAAGTTCATAAAGTCCCGCAAAAGCTTGTAATAATCCAACAGCAGCCAGTGGCATAGGAAAGGAGGAAGGTGTGAACAGAAGCTTGTCGTCAGGAATTGAATGCTTTACAATTCGCAGTAGTCCACCATTGTCTGAAAGTAAGTCCGCGGTACAACCTTTTTATCAAATAGTCTTCTAGGAACGTACGAGTCACTAAAGTAAGTTATTTAACAATAGTAGCAGCAGTTTGTATACTGTGAGATCGGTGGTGGCATCAGTTTTAGCGGACGATTTTATCGTTGTTGAAAACTAGTTATTGTCTTGTTCTTGAATTAGGTGATCTTCGAATGCGATATGTAATGTCCAGCTCCACATTTGGATTTTGTGGATCCATAATGATATTCGGGGTATTACGGGGTCATCGGGGCGCGTAGCCGTTGGTATTATTCTAAATATGAACTTGTATGGTGTTACAGTTTAACTGTAACCTAATAATATTCATCATCGACTTGGGGATGATGATGATGATGATGATGATGATGAGGTTATATCCTTGTTTCCTTAGTTATTCCGCTGTCAAGTGCCAGAATCCGGATTGACGAATGACACCGGTAGATTGGAAACGACTGTACGAAAATGATGATGATGATCAGAGTCTGTGTTGCAAACAGTCAGATGTACTGGAGACTGAAAAAGGTGTAAACACACGTTGGGTTGAGTATTCTATTGTAGGTTTGATGGTGTAGGGTACAGTCATGTGGAATGTGATGAAGGTGTACATTCAAGTATGTGTATGATACTGTAGAGGTGGATGTTATGCATTTATCGAGATGGTGATTTTTTGCGTCCAGGAGTAAGGGAGAAATGATCTAAGTATGCGGTTGGGGTGTAGGTCCGTGGGAGGTGAGTAACTAGCAATTGGTCTGGAATAGGGCTGCGATTGGACGTCAAAGTTAGTGACTTGTATCAACAAAGGAGTGGTGAATTTTTAACGAAGTTTCTACCCCTTGTACTTAACTTTTGAAACAAAATAGTTTATTGTTGTAATAGTAAAATGAGAAAGATGGTGAAGGGGATAGAACGTCTGTGTTTCCGGGAATAAATGTCTACTTCCAAGCGGTGCAAGTGTACGAATGTGCCATGGAACGATTCATTTATTTTACCGATATGAACGCCTGAATTGAAACTAAGATGTTTTAATGCCCATGCTACGAATGGCCCAATGGCCATTTGTAGAATGGAAATTGAAACGTCATAGTTTTCCCCTGGGCATTCATATTGTCAAAACTTGGTAATTTTATGACGGCTGGGCATTCAGGCTTTTGTAGTTACGTGCAGTTTCGACGAGTAATCATACCAAATAATGTGGGCCCGAATTTTGGTCATTGCCGTCACCACTTTCTAATCCAATTTTGTGAAGACAGTGATTATAGTAGTGCGTGTATGACCACCAGAAACAAAAACATATTAGGGAGGAATGCAGGAAAGCCACCAGCAATTCAATTGATGTACATCATGACTGCCTACATTGAAGAGCTGAAAAGGAGCCATTCACATTTACGTGAGAGATTGTAAATGTATCGTGTCCGTTACATGATGTAATGGACACGTTCAGATAAATGATGCACATTTGGCAATTGGAAGAGATAAGAAATGGAAGAGATTTTATAAGGATATCATTCTAAGTTCCTGTCGACGTGATAAAAACTTTGATATGTATGGTACATGTTAAGCCTTTACTTGAGAAATTATAAATGTAACGTGTCCGTTTCATGATTTAACGGACACGTTCAAATGAATAATGAACATTAGGCAATTGGAATCAATAATAAATGGAAGGGATTTTATAAGGATATGAATATAAGTAGCCAACAACGTGGTGACGACTTGGATATATATGGTACACGTTAAAGTTGTAAACAAGTCGTGAGGCAATTCATAAAAAACCCTTTCACCTATTCAGGTTTCTGTTACGATAATTGGAATCGGTGAAAGGATTTTCATAACAATAATATTTAACGTACATCCAATTGTTGTAAAATGTCTATTTAAGGGAAGTTTGCATCAGTTGTCAAAACTTTGTATCCCCTTCCCTTCCATGCCAAACATTCTTGTAACTAACATCCTGACAAAGTGCGGAAAGGTAAGAAATCGTTTTCGTCATTAGTTATTAGTTGTTAGCTTTTTAGTTGTTGGATTTTGTCTCTGCTAAGTGTAGAAAGATAGGAAATGGTTTGCGATGTTGTGGAGGTTGTGATGCACAAAATGACTTCCTGGTCCTCGTGAGATCGTAAACGCTACCCATTTTTTCATATTTATTTGTTAGTTTTTGTTGTCCCCAAGTGTGGAAAGGCAGGAAATCTTTGGCGCTTTTGCGGAGGTTTGAAGCAGGAGATGATTTATTGGCCCTCTCGGGGTCGTC
>JAULBU010036719.1:0-15318 GCA_032358235.1 Odonthalia washingtoniensis | reverse complement strand
CACGTGTCGATGAAACTCGCACTCGAGCGATTAGATCTGAATATTCATACACGTGTATCGCGTCCAATTGCACTTCATTATGTTGACTCGGTTGAAGAAGGATTAGATGGATGAGGGGTGGTAAGAGAAAAACAGGATATACATCACAGGTCCTGTGCGGATCGCTTAGAGCAGTACCATTCAAATTTTTGTATTGTACAAAACTAGTTGTCTCTATCTTTACTATCCTTTATAACCTGCAGTTAGAAAGAGTCTCCTTTGTTTTTGACGTCTGAGTAGTTCGTCGGAACGTTATTTTAGTTGGTATATGTGTCACAAAAGGCACTACCAAGCTTCAAAAGGAGTACCGTTGGTCTGCGGAAATTACAAACTTGGCAGAAAGACCACTTATGAAGAGCGTCCATAGGAATGAAAGACGTAGTGGATTTCTACCTTCTTGAATCGAAGACCAATCACATCATTTTTCTTTCCATTCATACTTGTACTGTAGGTACGAGGCGTCTTTGGTCACATCACTGACCATCCAGTAGAATGGACCTTAATTTCTTGACCCACGACCAACGGGACACAATAATGCATGGTATTACGACGAATATTGGTACAAAGATACTACAGACAAGCTCTTATGAGGGGTAAAAAGCCCTTGGCACCTTTGGGAGAGTTTTGGGATATAAGAAGTTACAATATCAGATTGAGATACTTTTACCACTTGACCATTCATTGTACCGGCGTAAATATGCATAATTACCGCAAAACAAAAGCGACGAAGGAGTTGGACATGATTGGTGCAGATGATTTGGTTTGATGAGTTAGTTCAGAGGCTTCCAGATGACGTTTTATAATGAAAGAAAGTGTTTTATTCCAGTTGATAATCTCATTATTTGCTCTAGTAGTGAGTGCAAGGGCGTGAAATGAACATAATTGACTCTATTTTGCTCTTTAATCGTCAAAACGATAGTGCTCAATGATATAAAATGTTAGGTCGGACAAACTGGCTCTGAGGCACACATATATGTGTATTATTCAAAGTGAACGGTCACATGATGTTGAGTGATGATTTAAACATCGTCGGTACTTCCGGGTGACTGTGAGGTAGACATGATGCCTTGATGACAGGGAGTGAGGATTTTTCCAGTATTATCGTCCAAATCACCACTTAGAAATCTTTCTCGAGTTTCTCGCTTCATAATGTATTTTGCCAAAATAGATGCACAAAAGCGTGTGAATGAGAAATTAAATATTTTTATAAAATATTGATGTTTTTCAAATCAAATAAGATGAAGAAATAGAGATGACCAATTAAACCACAGAGATTTACCTATATCCAAATAGCAAAAAATGTGCATATTTAAAATTTTAAAATAGATTGCTACATTGTGAGTAGAACAAATTATTTGTTCCACTCACATGGAAACGTAACTCAAACTGTAAATACTTTTATCCCTCCGCATCAATTTACAGCTCAAAAATTGCTTTAATCACTCATCGCATTTACTTTTCATGCCACACTATCCACCCAAACCTCGGCCCCATAATCAACCACCGCCATCCCCCCAACTTGCAAAAATCAAAATTCCATCCACGCACTGTCACTTCCGTGATATCGGAAAAAGAATCAAGAAATGGTTCGAGCAATATAATGTAGTACCTCGTCAGAAGCGGGTACTGAGGGCTACCTACAATAATTGCGTCCTGTTAGCTCCATTTGTTCCTCCTTTTCCGTCCGTAATTTTTCCTCTGTCTTCCCTCTTTCGACAAATGTCTTTCTTTGCTTTATCTACTTGTCGTGCGTACAGACATGTAGAATTTACGCACCACCCGTTTTTAGACGAATAAGTACCGTCTCGTCGGCGCTAACTGAGCGCCAACAAAACGGGGATCTTCTCTGGAAAGGAACTGACCGCACAAGCTTCGCACGAATGTAAACAAAAACCTCGAACCAACCACCAGAACCAACGATACATCCGAAGGGACGACGACGTGCATGCCCTCCAAAAGGCACCACTGGCTGTGTGACGCACGTGATCGTCAAAACCCCCGCCCTCGCCTCTGCGACGGTGTTTACAGTCTACCGTTGAATCTAGCTATTATCCTTGCTCTACAAACTCCAGTCCTACGCGGTACCTCCAATCTACGCTGGGTGGGGTACTACACATAAGTACGTGAAGGAAGCCGAGAGCCATTTTCTAATGTTCCGAATGAAGTCCAACCATATAAGTAAGAATTAGGCATGTGCAATAGGTTCAAATGCCCATTCGGAGGTGTATAACGACTAAGAGGAGGCTATTGTTTATTGAACATCCTATTGATTAGGCATGGATCTTGCTTGCTATACAAGATGTGATTACCATTTGCGGTACACACACGTGGTTGATGCTAAAACAATTAAACGTCGTCGTCGTCCTCCAAAGTAGTACAAACATCTCACCACAAGCTACAAAATCAAAATCTTTCTCATCGTCAAATGAAAACTTATTTCCTTCAACAAATAATTTAAAAGAAGAGAGACACTCATGGGCCTCTGAAAATTTGTGACCAGGAGACTGAGATCCAGTTGTAGCGTTGAAACCGCCACATTATTGGAAACTAAATCCAACTCATTAGAAACCTGTTTTGGCACCGGAGTAGTGTACAATCAACAGGTTCACATGGTCTGTTCACCAAATCCTGACAAATCTGCAGTCATAGATTGAATTTATTAAAGCTGGTCACGCAAATATTATAGAACAAAATGGATCCTGCATGCTCCATGTACATCGATCAAAAGATTTCCTTACGACTTACGCGGAGATACTTACTGCATCAAAAGGCTGCAGAAAACATGTGACGTTGCGCAGTAAAACATAAACTTCCTTTGTACGACAAATACACTTACGGAATAAATATAACCCTATGCAGAACAGTTAAATAAGAATAAACGAATATTCTTCTTCACACGATTAATCCTTAAATGAATGCATACAACCACTCAAAATATTAAACAGATGTCATTCATACATTCAAGTTGAAACGTAATCAAACCCAACTAACCCTCTTCGTTTCGTCTGAAACACTGCGCGGACAGACTTCTCCCTAGAACTTATTCTCACCAAGATTTTGTCTGTAATACTGTAATTACAGCAAGTGAGACAAGAGATGAATGGATTATGCTTCATCAAACAGTTTAATTGCTCTCGTGTAATTTTATGATCAGGATCAAGAAAGAACTAAAAAACAAACTCATCAGCACTGTATATGTAATCTAGAGAGTAAAAATATATAAGCTACACCGGATTAGATAGAAAATAGTAACATATGGGATCTCAGCCGATATTTGAAAAAGTAAAACACAACTTTATGAAATCCATGCCCGGTATGGAAATTTTGGAGCCATCCATTTGAGAAATGGAGTGGTATCCTCTCATATTCATCCAACTTGTAGTTTACGAGAATGAAGAGAAGATAAATATTCTCTTTAATGATAGATCAGACACAAAAATAGACCGCAATGCGCACTCATGTACCGATGTACCCACATAGCGAACCCGTCGTCCAATAGGGCTGAGATCGGAGAGCGATTCATTTTCATCTTAGAAGTTTGCCTATATATCAATATTATTTTCTTCCTGATAATACTAGAAACAGTAAATATTCCCAAGGGGCGCGAAAACTTGAAGTTTTCGGCAGCCCAAACACAAATTTACTACTGTCAAAACTACCTTCCGTTTTCAAGACGACTGTCATGATCCAAAACGAGTCCTTTTTGTTGTTGCAGCGTGCACCATATGAACACCATGTTGCAAATTATGATGAGATAGGCAAGGGGTGTGGAAGAACATTGCCCATGCTCTTGCACACACCTTGCCGATGTAATTCGAGTACATCAGTGATGTACTCGAAGTTAAAAGTGAATTACTGTCTACGGTTGGTAATATAGTTATGAATTGGGATTGGAATTTGGAATTTAAGCTCGTACAGTATCACTAAAAGAGAGTACAAAAGCGCGCAATTCTATCGATAAATAACGATTTCTGAATTCTGGTTTTGAAAACAGAATCACTATATGTGTATTCACTCAACCCCCCATTTAGGGCTGAAATGGGTTTTTTAGGACTGGTGAGGAGAATAGTATCGTTAATCGGATAGATATACTTATTGGAGGGCCACTAATCAAATGTTTGACTATACCAGAAGCCTTAATCATCGTTATTCCTTCATCTGATGTATGATACTGTTGATTAAGCGTGGAATACACGTTTATACAAATAGTATACAAATGCGTTGTAATGGACGTTTTTGGATTCTTCCAGATTTAAATATGGTTACAACGTGTTTAAAAATTCTCCGTTTATAATTAGGCGTTTAGTGAACATTTATATAGATACATACCCACGTGTGCTACTGCCCATCTGGTGGAGATAACATCTGGTGGAGATAAACACGAAAAATCGATGAACGGAGTCAAATTAGGCTACAGTAGGCTTTTTTTGAAATCTGAGAAGGACTCCTTCTCAACTACTTCGAGTAGATTTGTTTAGAAATCGGCCGGATTAACGGCATATGTGACTGATTGGAAATTGATGCAGAATTGGTGGTTAGAGGTTTGAATATGATGAGCGTGTATGAAGGTGCATTCTAGGTGCTCGTTTTTGTGGTTTGTTGCAATATTAGGTTGAGTGGTGTTATCGATGTTGAAATTACTCGCTGCACAGAGGGCGCCCGCGAAAATGTAAGAGAAAAGTTGTTGGCGACAGAGTCTTTTTTCTTAGCACTTGGGATGCATATAAATATTTGACGTCGCGGGTACTGAGTGAAATCTTCTTTTGGAGTTGCGATTAGCACGATACTGGTGCAACATGGATGACATGTACGGAGACTTAGTGGTTGTGACACTTCGTGGAGTTGGAGTATTACTAGCGGCCGTATAATGTGACCAGTGATTTTTATGATTTGTGCGAGCAGACGATTACTTGAAAGGAAGTGCATCAGAGGTAGAAAAGAAGGTATATTGAGTAGGTTGTTATGTGTGTTTCTTAGGTGGAATGTGAAGAGGACACACAAGATGACGCATATAATATATAAAAGTGAAAAATCAGCGACGTATTGAGTTTCCACGAAAATCCGGTGGCATTAATAAAACATTGGTGGCGACTATTTAGGTGATTACACTATGTAGTACAATGCCCTTCAAGAAGTAGAAAAAATGACACACAGAAGGGTGTTGAAGGTTCTCTTTTCACATTAGCTAGAGTAGTATCACAATCATACAAAAGGGGAGGATATTATAAAAACTAGATTAAACAGGTAGTACTGACGTCCCGAAAAATAAGCCGTATCATTGTGAGACTGTTGGTACCTATAACGAAGAGTATCAAAGCGATATATAACCCGCACTGGGCACGATGTTGTAATATTACAAGCCCTTAATATGTAAGAACGATGGTAGTTAAATACACTGTCATGGGTATAGCGAATAGCGGACGTCAGGTTAGGATTACCCTTATAAGGAGGAGGAAACAACGGACGTCTGCGTGAATAGGATGGGGAACAAAGACGAAGGGGTATAGTTAATGAGGAAAAATACATCCTTTGGGGCGATGCGAGTCTACATGAAGCTTGAATTTATAAAAGAAAAGGAACTATGTTTAAGCTTTTAGCAGTGAGCTTCCATTTTTCTTTCATGTTCAACAAAGTTTGCTTCTGGCCTTTAATGGCGAAGGTGGAGTGGTTTGATGGAGATGATGACGGTTTGGTTGGGATCCTTTTTGTATATGATTTCAGGCCTATTTTAGGAGCTACTTGGGGATGGTGTAAGGTTTGGACCTGGTTGAGGTGGTGGTGAGGGTAAAAGTTGGAGAGTTGTATATGTTATTCTGCAGGCTAGGGATGTATATGGTAATAGTAGAGATGGGTTATAGGTGCGGAGATTAATCTGCTCTTGACTCAAAATTCTTTTTCAGTGCATGGAATGGAACAGTTATACCCTGAACGAATATGAGAAACTTGATAGGCATACTATGCAAATCGAGTTTCCCATATTCGTACACATTTTTCATAGCACGGCAGCAAGTAGCTGCCGTGCTATGAAAAAAGTGGGGTTATATGGATTTTGTGGAGAAGTGGGGAAGGTGGTCATATTTGAAGGTTGCATAGAGGATGGCGGCATCCAGTAGAAATATAAGAGATTAGAACGGGATAGGGAGCATTTTTATGGTCAATCGTGCTGCGTTCTTTATGATGCGGTGCATCCCGTCGTTGATATTGTTTTCTTGGAATTTGTGAGAGATGATGGGAAGGGTGTGTATGCAGAAGTGAGAATGATTTTATGCATGGATTTGGATAGTAATTTCTTCTAATTGTATGTAATTTGGAAGAGAGGAGTTTTCCCATGTGTGTACGGTGATGGTGATTTATTCTACCATTTAGCGGTTATGGTGGCTCAGAAAAGTGTAATGGGTGTGATGATATACGACTATACAGCGTCAAATACTAGTTTATACTATCGTGAGAATTTTCTTGGCAGGGTTTTGTATCAAGATCCCATATACTGTGTAGATAGACAGACATTTTTCTGGGAGGTAAATAGTGTGACGTGATCCTGATATGAAGTGAGGTTGTGAGTGCGCCGTAGAAGCAGCCAAAGAAATTTGTTGCTGTTTGTGTTTGTTGTGTGGGGAGGTGTTGAAGGAGGTTATGGTAGCATAGGTGATATCACAGGAAAATATGTTGGCATGTGGGGAGATTTATGAAGAGTTGTTTACAAAGGCGGAAAGGGTGTATTACCGGTTAGCGGTGGAGCGGATGTCGGGACGTGGTGCAGGTTTACTCCTAGATGTTTTGTATTGTGAGTTGAACAAGGTTCTAGTTTAGTTCGGGTTAGTGGGAGATTACCATGGAGGATGGTATTTTTTGAAGATAGTGTAGCGATGGATGATGTTGTAGATCTTGTACCTTTGATGAGAACATGATTGTTGAAAGGCAGCGAGGAGTTTGTAGAGGTGTTGTATTGTTAGGATTCATGTTACGTAGAGGCGGGATAAAAGGGAAGGAAGTAAGAGATCGTGAATGGGATAGTCAGAGTGGAAAAGATGATGGTGATGCTGTTTATGGCGGAGATGTCTGTAAAATATATCGTGGACGCGTACGTGGACCGTGCCTTTGGAGGGCCGCTTAGATGGGGTGGTGGGTGATCAGAGTATCTGCGTGGGAGGATGGATAGATCTGTTGTTTTCGTACGTTGGATGAAGTAGCATAACATATTGACGGGGACTATCGACGTGAGGTAGATACTGTGGGGTGTAGAGGGAGATAGACACATCTACAACTGTGATTAGTTTATACATTGTGTAGAATTGTGCTGAAAATAGGCCTTTGACTACAATGGAGGGTGAATATATGGATAGAGTGGTGACATAGGTTTTATTTTCCTGAAAATTCACACGCCGTACCTGGAGATGGCTTCATGCATGTACAGAAATGGGATGGAGAGGGGTAACTAAGGGTACGGATATCGATGAGTTATATGTGAGTTTGATGGATATAGTAAGGATTCCGGAATGGGTACTAGTGTAGAATTAGTTGGAGGTGGTGAGAGTCACGGATGTTGTGATTAGTTTTGTCATCTGCACGTGGATATTTTGATTGGTCTGTATTAAAAACACTGTTCAGGATTCATGTAGTCTTACTTGTGGTTAGTTCTTTCAGGCATTATAAAGAGAAGGAAAGGGGGATGGGGAAAGTTAGTTTTGTTGGTCGTTCCGATGTGGGCGTCATCAGAAAAAAAGATGAGAATTAGGAAAATGCTGCTGGGGGCCTAGCATGCTTGATGTCGGTAATTTATGTGAATCGGAAAATTGTAGACTTCGAAATGGTATCTAAAAATCGTCAATAATTAATCAGGCGTTTTATCATTCATTATTGACTGATAATAGTTTTGATGAGTATTTTCTGTGGATTGGAGGGCTCCAAAGTAGAGATGAGGGATATGTGAAGATGTTTTTCACTGATTTGTACGTATTATGTTGTTATTATTTCTTCCAGATGATGGGGTGGTTGACAGACTCCTGGCTGAAGATGGTTTCATAATGACCGTGGGTGACTTTAGTGATATCACCAAAAAGAGATCATGAGTGTCGGCTTGGTGAACTTAATGGTATCATGAAGGTAGGTGAATCTGTTGGCATAATTTTTGAAACAGATTAATACATCGAATTAATACTGCTACACCATAGTACAATAATGTTTCAAGAATTTTCTTCTTCTGACGTTACAATAATTTATTTCCTTACAGTTAGGTGCCGATATTCATTATCCACAGGGAAGATCTTATATTACCGCACTGCACAGTTATATGCTTTTCTCTATTATTTCCTGATAATCTTCATCAATAATGAAATTTCCTACTGAAATAGTGTTTACTTTATGGTTAATAGTGATAGTGGTGTTACGTGGCATATCTCCTTGTTCTAACTATTTCAATCTTCGATCATATTCATCTCTTTCGCTTCCCTAATAATAGTCCTCGTTACTGTCATTTTCCCCGTAGTCTCCTCATGGTCACAATCTTCTTCGTACCGTCTCTCGCTCCGCTATCTCCTCTATTTTAACTCATCGATTAGCATCCTCATCCGCTCCTCATAGTTCCCATCAATTAATTGATTCATCTGACGGCCAAGTGAAATATTGCAATTACACAATCCCAATGTCTGCTCTGTCATAGAATTGCAAGGAAAATCATGGAATAATGACTTGGTGATAAGTAATTTTTGATTGAAAATTTCAAGGCTAACATTTTAAACATTTCATTTCATTGAAATATATAATTTTGGCAACTAACATCGATGCTTAATGAAAAATTGGAGTTACATTTAATAAAAAGTTTTATAGTTAATGTATTGAAACAAAATAAACCTAATGGAAATATTACTGAATTAGCTTCACTTTTCAGAAACAAAATCTGAATCTTCATCATAGTCATTAATGTCATCCTCTTTACCTATAGTCCTCAAAATACCTTGAATATCGCACACGGTACTCCTCGCTTGTGTTGGACAATTCCATAAATTTTCTTTGCCAAGTCTACTTGCAACTTTTACTGCAAGCGTGTTCCACCCGTATATCATAATTTTTCCAAACTTCTTCCCCTTCAATCTATTATACTGTTTTCAATATATTGCTCTTTGCATACTGAAGTTCGTTCAACAAAATACCATATGGAACTGCAGGAGAAATTCGCCTGAGGGAACTCTTCAAATTACTGCTACTACAATTATTCACACACTACTCACATGAAAGGAACGTCCATGTATATGTTTATATGCTGCTTCAGTATATCTAAACATTCTCTCTGTTCCATTCAATCATCAATTGAACAACATACAACATATTCAGATTGATAACAAAGCTTTTTCATAAGAAATCTCAGCAAGAGCAGCGTAAATAAGAGCATGTATGCAGAAAATACTGAATTGATCGCTATAGTTGTTAGGTATGAGGTTTGGATCCAACAGGTATGCCACATGATAAATGTGTTCAACAACCCGAACCTTCACTGTTGAACCAAGGTGACCATCCCGAATTTTCGAAATGCAGCCAATGTTTCCTTCAAACGCCCATCTTCCAAGAATTTGTTCACAGTTAATGCAGACAGTGCTTTTTAACACCAACAATGAATATAAACATTTCATATATTATGGCATAATCACTGCCAAAATTCTTGAAATAACGCGGCAGTATATCAAGTACTACTTGATATACTGCCGCGTTATATATAGAATTAAATCTGCCCTCTTGTATGAAAAATTTGTTGCCTTCGGTTGGATCGACGAACCACTTATGGATTGTAGTGAGTTACTCTTCTTTTCTTGCACTGTAAACTCTCACCAATTATTTTCAATTGGCCGTCGTTCCTAACACCTTTTATGTACCCATAAAAATATTCCAATAGACCTTCGGAATTAAAAAGATGAGTACGAGTCCTACCTATCGTTTTGATCATAATTGCAGTCATTTGGCTACAATGATACCGTTCATCATCGAAATCTAGAAAGTTATAAGCATTAGCCTCTTGGTCACCAAAATGGGACCAATTACCGTTTTTGTCTGTTCAGGAAATCCATCCGTCAATAGCTCATTAGACATATATAAAACTTGTAGTACATTTCAGTTACCACTAAAAGCCCTACGGAAGCTCTTCAACTATAAATGACAATGTAAGTCGGTTACACTGGCTGAAACAGCTTCAATGTCATCTTTTTCCATGAAATACTAGCAATGTCCTGAATCAGCAACTCCATGAACTGAACGTCATATTTGACGATAACGAGCCCATTGAAATTCTGAGAATATATTTTTCTTTCATTGATACAACACCGCGTGTTTTCACCTGTTACCGCATATGGCCTCAATTGACATAATTCCAGTCTGGAAATATTTCAAAAAATATATATGTAGACCTCTCTGAATGCTGTTTTGGTTCTTCATGGGAATACTGAAGACCCCATCTTTTCAAAATCAAGGGACATGTATGTTCCATTCAATGCGGCATCGGTTACTCGACCAATTTTCTTTCGAATAAAGGTATTAACCATCTGGAAGGGGAAAATTGGAAAAGCAGGTTTCAGATCTCGATTAACATCACTAAATGGGCTATAATCTTCATTAATTTTTATTAGGACATTTAAATGGCTCTTCTGCAAGACAATATTGTTTCATCGCCTGTGTATGCTCTCATAGAGGCGTTAGGAGACCTCCCATGACCGTATATAGAAGAATAACTATGTTGAAATCCTCGACAACTACCAGCTGATAATATTTCAGTACAATGGTGCCTGAAAACAGTTCTTCAACTGATTAACTTTAACCTCTCTCAGTTTGGTCATAGAGATCATAATTGTACTCTCGATCCAATGCTATTACCATCTAAGTTTGGAATTGAGCACTACGGTGTATCCGTTTTCGCTTCCAAATTATATTCTCTACCATTTTTCTAATGGGATTCACGATAGGTTGTTAAAAAGTTTTGCATATAGATGATTTTTATAACGGCTTATGTGTTCCTTTTTGATGTTCCTGTTGCGGTTGTTGCGTTTGTGATCCTCAATATTTCAGGTATACATTCTAAAAGATCCTATACGAGAAATTTATTATTCTTTATACTTTGTATCTTAGTGATCATAATAGTATCAGTTCCTGATTGGTTCATTTTAGACTCAATTTCATTTTCATGTCACCATTATTCTAGCAGAATTCTGACAAATTACAGATATGTAGCTGAGAAGTCCTGATTTCGAAATAAAGTCGGGAGTAAGTACCCATGCTGGGACCCTGATTTTATTCTGAATTCAGAATAACACGTGGATTTATATTGGTTTTCATGAAAATATCCGTGATTTAGCTTCAAATGAAATTTCTAGATGGCGTTTAATATTTTTATATTAGGTTATCCATACCTAACCGATGTTTTTGCTATGAAACTTGTAAACATTGTACAATAAAATCTTTTTAGTTTATTGTAACATACCTGCAAGGTTTTCTCTGTACTTAATCCACCACAAAACCTTTAAACCTTTAAATATTAACAAAACATTTCTAATTTAAGTTCCTTCTGAATTCCACAGTTATTTTTGAAAAGCAGAAAAGTGACTTTTATATTTTCCTGAACATATGTAGTGCATTGGTTAAATCTTTGCATATAAAAGAATATATTAACGGCTGCAAAGACTAGGTGAGAGGCGAAACGAAGATATGACTTCTTCGAAAATAATAATTTTTCCAAAAACTCAGTATGTGGCTAACCAATGCTATCTGAAAAATACGCAATGGGTATCCGTAATTCACAATTGTTTCGCGAAGGTCACCCATACAATCCACAGCGTTTGCCCATAAGTTACTGTGAACGTTGAAACATCAATAATAATTGACAAAAAATTATTGGTAACCCTATGGTATGCTACGGATTACTATCCGGATAAGTCGTGGGCTGAATTTTCAATATTCGAAAATCATCTGTGAGATAGACTGTTGAATCCCTGAATTGTCAAATTTCTAATCTGAGTTCTAATTGCAGAATTATAGGGAGACTTATAGTCGAGTTTTGCGAGAATTGACAAGCAGTAGAAGTCAGAACTTATTCTATTGCATCTACGCAGAACTAGTCATAGAACCCCTCTAAACAAGCACATATCAACGTTCAGAACACAGACCCAGCCTCTTATCCAAACTTCACTCCTCCATCGAGTACACATTCTTCTCCATCACGATAAACAACTTCATCGACTTATCAACGTCAGGTCCCCGCATCATCTAATTCTAATCCAAACTCAAATAAAAATACAACTTCTAAAACTAAGTTACCAATCGTTCTACCTCAGCTGGATAATCAACAACTACGAGAATTGCTCTATAAAACTAATTAAACATTTAGCGATCCATTCCCTCCTCTGATCCTCCTCCATGGCTAAATCCAACTCACGTACCTCCCCACAACCTAAAAACATGAACTTCGATGGATATTCATGTGGTACAATGGTAGATGGTATACATGTAATGTTTTCTATCAATGTTTCACACCAAATCTACTCACATCAAATTCACATTAGGCCACGTGTACAATGATGAATACATGTTCGATACAATTCGCCGACATGAAATATCCTAGAGATATCCCCGTCGCCATGCACAGTGGACGAAAATCTATTTATATGGTTTGGACAGGAGTGTACTTCCATACTTTTAATAAACTCGGGCGTTTTTAGACTTTCACCAACCCAAAATGTTGGCTTCGTTCTCATCAGAAATACTCCTTGGGATTTGGTTCCCATCCCATCTACGCATACGTCCATCGTTTAGTACACCACCTTACAAGCGCAATCTCAATCCGTTAATCGCACTCCTCATGCTATTCTCCTTCTCATGAAATAAGTACTTGCAATTTTACAATACAGTTCCTAGTGCGCGTTTCCGATTCCTTCACCCTTCGAAATTTAATGCATCAACTGGCTCATAGAGATTCGGCGTATTAGTCGGGACGTCAGTAATATCTAATTAATCTAGTTTCAATATTAATTTCTCATTTTCGTTGGAGTGCGATACTGCACGAGCCACTGTGGAAAAGGACCTCGAACAACCTTCTGCATACCTTCTTTTCTGCTTCTTGGAGGGAGTGAAATACAAATAAACCACCAAAACTGACTTCAACGATTTAATATGAATACAGCTGCATTCTATTTGAAATCCAACCGCGAACGTTTCAGGAAAGGAATCCGAGGATTTCATTCATCGAGATCCAGGGGAAATGAAAACACTCACTATCCATTCAATAATTTACGTATTGAATGGGAAACTGCGGCATAAAACTGCGGTGTATGGAAAAATACAGTCCAACGCAAAAGAAACTTCAGAATTCCCAGAAATCTGAATGTAGCATAGGAAAGAAACTGTACATTTTGTATAATGCTGTAGTTTATATGGATTATATAATGCGTAACGTGCAGTTCGCTATATGTATTATTCAGGGCACGAATACATTTATTGGAGTAAAGTGCAGTTTAAGATTCAAAAATACATTCAAAAATAGAATGTAGATGCAGTACACCACCAGGTGAATTATCTGTAACTGAAGAATTGTGCATTACACCATTACTCAAATAATCGATATTTTGTATCAACCTGGAGGTGTATTGGATATTGGCCCTCCATTTTATGGAGGAAAATGAATGATTTATGTGTTACGAAACTGCATATTCAGTAGAAATGTGAATGGTACGATGAGATTTACGTTCATAAACTATATTTTTGTGAATGTGTACTGCAACGTTTTATTCAGAAACAGAAGAACGTATTAGTATTTCTAGGGCAGTGTACAACAGAAAATGGAGAAACCTGTATGTTAACTTGTCGAAAACGCACGAAATGCTCAGACACGCGTAGTTAAACTGTACAACATTCTGCGACAATCGTCAATATCGTGCATGAAAACTAGGTAGGCAACTGGGGACAGGTGCAGTATGGAATATTTTTATGCTATGAGAAGTATAAAAATTATTAGAATATAACAAAATATGCATTAACATGTATATATATATCCCCAATGATTTTATTGGTCGCTATAGTGATCAAAAGCCCAAAAGTGGAATTTCCTAAATTGCCTTATTGATTCGTATAGTGATCATATGAACCTAAATTTGAGTGTTAATTTTGTCTTTATCGTCGATGTATTTCAAGTGTATACTTGTTTGTGGAATCCAATAGCAATCGAGAATGTCCGTGCCAGTCCACACAATTTTGAATCAACAAAATTGGAAACCTGTATCTGAAGATAGGCCGCGAACATGGGAAGTTAATCTGAATCAGGTTTACTCTGCAGTAATCCCCTTCCAGATCACATTGTAATGTTCCATGCAGCTCCTAAATAACTACTTAACCGTACTGAATACGAGCGCCATATACCCACAAAACAACAACCCAACTATACCAGAATTGAGCGCCATCAACAATTCAACCATAAGATCTACTGCACATTTTATCCCACATAATCCAATTACCACATCAAAAACAACAACAATTATCACCGAAACGATCAACATATCCGTCAACAGAGCAAGAGGTATACGAGGCAAGATAAGCCGTCCACGAGTAAGTAGGAGGGGTAGAGGAACTGGACGCGAAAGAGGGGGTAGGTGTGGTTCGGAGCGGAAGAAGCGTTGATACATCAATTGGATGAACAATACAAACAACTATGAAATTAAATTGTAATGGAACGAGATATAGTTCAACAATTTTTCAACCACAGAGCACCCTTACTTTATTCAGCGGCTGTAAATAAGATGATGCTTCAATGCCGAGTGAGTGGAATAACATCAAACAAATGTGGATTTATCGTCCTATTTATGGACAAGATACTGAAGCAATTGATAGAGTGGTTAAATGGTTCAATAAGACTCAAAGAATTGAATAAAGATGTCGTAACATTAGCAGAAATATATCAATATGTTGCCATTCTACTATTTTCTCATATATCAGGATTTAGTTTTGGAAAGTGTATACAAATGTTGAAACATACTGTTCCTGAAGTTTCATCAACTGACAGGATGACGTTTATATCTGAGAATATACTTGCATATTCTGCTGTTGGGAGGGAAGGGGACAACTCGTTAATGTGGAACAGTCAACGTGATCAAACTTGTCAGTTGGCTGAGTTCAAAACGATAGCATATAAGCCAACTCGTGATATATATTTTTCACCACTACATTAATGAGCAACTCTGGACGATGATTTTATTGGAATAGAGTGTTGAATAATCAAGTGAAAACTATAGGCGGTAGAAAAGAAGATAAATA
>JAULBU010036708.1:0-15320 GCA_032358235.1 Odonthalia washingtoniensis | reverse complement strand
CGGAGGGAGGGAGGGAGGGAGGGAGGGAGGGAGGGAGAGAGGGAGAGAGGGAGGGAGAGAGAGGAAGAGGAGGAGGAAGAGGAAGAGGAGGAGGAAGAGGGGAAGAGGGGAAGAGGGGAAGAGGAAGAGTGGGACGTTTTCCTTTTCAGTTTTGAGAAATTGAAACGACCATGGACGCGTGGGGGGCAGGGTTAACAGATGCCAAGCGAGCGAGGGGTGACGAGGAATTAAGAGGGCGAAAGTGAGAAACAAACACTCTCAAGCAGCTACAACGTTTGTCACTTTTTTTAGGGGACTGTTTTAAAAAAGTTTAGGGTTAAGATTTATAATTCCGCACCAAAATGTACACTGTAATTTCTTCATCAACTCCCTTTCCCGGTACACTTATATTATTCCACATTAAATATGCGGAGGAGGGACAGCGCGCCAAAACTTCGGATGTACACGTGAACAAACTTGTTTGGAAACTGAAACACCAAACCGAAACCAACCAATCACTCGCGCTCATCGCATTGGATTATTCGCGCCCACACATCTGTTTACACGTTTACCAATTCAAACTTTCAAAAAGCTAACCACCGTGTACCAACTTGTATTATACACTATTTGACAAAACACAACATACACCCGCAGTTTCGATTGAAATTACACTCCAAAACAAGGCCCCGTGGCCCATTCTTTTCGTATTCCTTCCCGAATACTGTGTATGCTCCCTCTTCTCACTACTTTTTTTCTACACGGAATGTGTATGTTTCGACGTGTATCCTTTTACAGTACCTTGTAAGTACTTGTAAATACTTGTAAATTTTCGACGTACTCGTCATGTGACACGTCATGCAACACACCATTGGATCAAACCGTTATATACCAAATCGTCTATCAACTTTACTACATTATTGCCAAAAGCCCCCGCTCTTTACAGTATTACCTTTTACCTTCGTCCGCCACTCTGTCAATGTATAGGATGACTTTGCCATGTGGTCATGATGCCGATGTTCAACTGGATTATCAATTATCTCATTCGTTTGTGGTGGAAATGAAAGTTACCAGACAGGAAAATATTGCGGAGTCGGAAAAATGAGACCGCCGGTATACCAGAGACCGTAGAGTTTAGCGATAAAAACGGTGTTTGAACGGAATATTGATACCGACAAAACAGTCACCGGAATTAGGTAGAAGGGAAGCCAAAGAACAGTTTGTAACGTATCGTATTCCAATATCTCCCGGCAGCAATCACTGAAGTACTTTCCTGACTGTTTATAATGTAACTATGTATAAGTTACAGCAGGAATATACTGCTTGGATTGAATCAGATACGGTATACATATGAAAATGCGGATAGAATCCTCGTAAGTGAAATGATTTGCAGATGAACAATATACGGTAAATGTTTTATAAACATACATATTTATTGTTGAAACAATGTGGATAACTTCTATGCTCCTCATCTCTAGACTCTAGTTGTGGAACGAAGGCGCGAATAGGCCAATATTACCGGATTAAGTACTGGTTACATATATTCCGAGGAAAATAAGCGTAGCTAACTCATCTGCACCATAGGTAATCAAACCAAGTCAGAACATTCAGCCAGGAGACCCAGAGGGGAATGGCTTGTAGTCCTAAATTCTGGAAAATGACAAAACGTAAAGATAATTAGAGAAGACAATTGGACTAATAATTAATTACTTTAGTTCGCTAATTAAGTCACGTATCCGAGCCAATTCCACTTGAATATTCTGTTTGAAAATGTCCTGAGCATTGAGTTTAAAAATGGAGCAGCTTGGTTTACCAGAATTATTTTATGTGCCTGTGACAGCATGTATGACCGGTGTCACGTTAATATTTTTCGGTGAAACCGGTGTTGCTGTAATCGATGTAGTAGAAATAGATGCAATTGGTTTCAATTCAATTGGTGAAAAGGAAGTTGGTGTTGTTGTAGTACGGAGCATCGTCATGGTACCATAGATGTATGAAGATGATGAAATTGTTGCGGAAATTATGAATACTAAGTAGGATAGGCAAAAGAAGAATTAAGAGACATCATAGAGAAAAGAAATTCGAAAGATCTCTTCAAACTGAAGGTAGACCACATATTTGCACCAATAGAAATAAGTTGAGGGAATCGCCACCGTTGAGAATGTTTATTAAGGCGGAATTAGTAGTCGTGCGAAAATGCTACCATATTTGCCATACCCGAGTGACCTGACATAAAATGCGTCAATTTTTATCGTAATTTAAATTGCACCAAGTTTCAAATAAAAATATAAATTTGGTCGTTTGATACATTTCTGAATGTACCGAATGTTTTAAGTACGAACGAGTTGTTTGGTATTGGTGGTATCTCCGATGAATAAAATTCCCCGAGATGGGAGATCCGTCAAGGGGTTGTGGTACCCTGCTTAAGTAGCAGGGAGAGAGGTCGAAAACACATGAGAACGTTTAAAGGCACTGATTGGTTGCTTAGAAGTTGATACGGGGGAGTAATTGTTCGAGTATTGTATAGTAGAAGGAACTAACTAGACTCAATCTCCGTTTCGTATTCCTATTTGTAGTCGAAGCATTGGGAAAATTGTGGGTATGGCTTTTACTTCTTTGTACCGTGTTGTCCTGTGGGTTTGTCAGGATGTCAGATATTGTGATGGTGAAAGGTATTTGTTGCACGGATATATTAATGCTTTTATAATAGCCGAAAAGGTGGTGTGTATTTATACCAACGAGAAGTATCTTGCTAGTTGGTGTCATACTTTTGCATATAACCACGACTGACAAAATTTCGGTTTTTTATTGAATTTAGCAGCTTTAGGGGTCATTTCTATTTGATTAATTTCTGTAGACAAAGTATGACCTGGAAATATTACAATGCAGCGTAATTTACCTGCATCGCCTGTTGAAAGTGCGGTAGAGGGTTTTTCATCGAGCTAAATGAGATATAGGGGATAATATGTTTATCATTCCTGTGCGGTCTTTGCGATATTTATCTGCCGACAATTTATCATAGAAATATGCTTGAAATGAATAATTTAATTTGATTTTCTATATGCAATTCCATGCATAAACGCCTCTTGTAAGTATCGAAATAAGTGCACCGCGAGGTCAGTATGAGTGGCGAGATATTGTTGGGTGTAAATGGCAATTTTAGATTTTAAAAATTCAATCTCCAGTCTTTTACTATCAGCGAAGCGTGAATATCTCATCAATTCGATATTTTTGTTTTCCATGACATTCCAATGGCTGTGATGTAGATGATTAGCATTGATGCTTCGATGGATGTGTTCAAAAAACAAGTTGTTTGTGGGTTGTTGTTCATCATATAGTACGGAATAGGATTTTGTTTATTTAGTGACGTTGTAAGACGTGAATTAGGCCATTGCTAGCGATGCTTATGTTTCAGGCGAGAAAAGTGAAAGGAAAATATATCCTATTTACATTGTGTTCAGAAACTAGGACGTTATAAAATTGATCTAACATTTTTGGTGTTGTTAATGCTTCAAAATAGTCATCCGTGATTATGAAAATTAGCCGATGATTCTTGCCTAATCGCTTGATGATGAAGCACACGTAGGGGATTCTAGTTGTATAATAATTCACCTGTCGTGGAATGTTGAGTGAAACACAATAAATATTCAATCTGCCAACTATTCCATAGATGCTCTTCATGCTCTATAATAATTCAGTTGTGAGGATGCGGGGATTTTTGGTTGAATTTAGGATTGAAAATTTGTTTTAGTGTGTTAGTGGTTGTAAATGGAAAGACTTTATATGTTGTACATTATTGCTTATACTTCCGAAGTATAAGTGCAATATGAGTCATACTGCACTTTCTTGAACGTTTTGGGTGGAGAGAGTATACACTGTATACTACTTGGCAGGTTAAGATGGATGGTTGGAGCTGACGGATTAGATGAAGCTAATTAAGAGCTATGTTTAGTTGTACTCTTCCTCTATTTGAGGACACTTAGATTTGAGCATGGCCGAATGGTCTTTATTGTGTTTTTCGAAGAACGTGTCGATGAAGATGATTATGTTGAGTTTGTTTGATTTAACTTGACGCCGACAAGTTAAATCAAACAAACAGAAAGTATATTCACCCCTAATTAAACCATAAGTAAAATCCCACCCACAACTAAGGCGCCGCCTTAGTTGTGGGTAGGTTCAATTAGGGGTGAATATACTTTCTGTTTGATTAGATAGTGCTCGTAAATTTCATAGGAAGTTGTCATTTTTGCGTGATCCACGACGGTATGAACAAGGGGTGGATATGGGGGCCAGGTTGTGTGTGTTGTCCAATTAGAAGTTCATTTTGTGTTCGACTTTGATGATTTATGGAATAGTAAGGGATTCGTAGTGAAATTGGTTGCCTCTTTAGAGGCCTTCCGCGGAGAGCATGAAAGCTTGTTGAGATGATTGAATTATTGGTTCTGCGCATGATGGGGTGACTATTTATTTAGTAATTGGATTCATATAGTATCGGGTGGTATATCTGTGGTCCGACCAGAATACTCACAGTCACTACCTGGGGCAGTGGTTGTGGGTATTCTGGTGGAGTTCAATTCCAGAGGATTAGCGGAAAGTCTTCGCCTGAAGCAGGAACGAATCATCCCCAAATCATCCTCATCCCATTTACAGCGAATGACTCTGAGGTATTAGCTTGAAATAATTTCCCATGACCCATGATGGGATGAGGGATGTTTTGGGGATGATTGCTTTGATGACTATTGAGAGTCTGATTGAACTTGGTTATATCAGGTGTAAAGTAATTTTTATTGGTTGTGAATAAATTGTTGCAGTTTCTTTACGTGACAATTTCTGTATGTGGCTCTACTGGAATAATTTTATGTGGTATTGCTGGTGTTGTTGGGGGAGTATTGGAATCTGAACTTTTTAGTGCGATGTTTTTGTACGATGTAGCACTTTTGGATTGAAGATTTTTTGGTTTGGTGGTGTGACTGAGTTTTCCCGTACTGTTGAAAGATTGAGCTCTGGGCGAGTGCAATGTGATGTTATTTCTTTGGCACAATGTTGGCGTACTTTTATGAGCGGATGGTGTATTTTTGTTTTCGAGTTTCATAACCAGTTTTTTTAAAATTTCATTATTTTAGTATTCGCGTTTATTGGTATTAGGCCGTTGCATGATTGAAAGTCTCTGAGATAGGAAATCTTAAGTCGTTGCGGTGCTCTATTTATTTAGAGGGAAAGCGGGGTCCAACATGTGAGAACTTGACAATTCACTAAAACTTAGATGGATAAATTGCAGTGTTTTAGGCTGTTTATAAATCGACGTCATAAAATGCCATTAATGTCATGAATGAAACTATATTAGCGAAATAACTGCTGAAATGTCCATTCAGGAGTTTGTTTAAGAATCTGCTTGTTGTAATAGTAACCATGGGCCTACGTTCTATTATGAATTGTTCCAAATCATTCTCACTGTATTGTAGTTGTTTGGAAATGGTAAGTTGGTAATTACATATTATGAATAACACGTAATAATTTCGACAAAGCGTACTTTTCATTCTCAGCTAAAACATCGAATCATATTGAAAGTGATACAAAAAATATTAAAACTTACAGATTTGAAATGGATTTAATACGAAAATTCTGAGCGGACGATATAGCAAAAGAACATGTTCGACCTGAAACGATAATATAGGAAATATGAACATATAAATTTTAAACTGTTGAGAAAATGTTGAACATTATGTCTTTTGATGCCAGTTTAATTCGTCGATTGATTACTGTTCACTGAACCATTATAGTAGAAACTATCTCCATGGAATGGAGATAGTTTCTACTATAATAGTCAAGAAAAGTTTGAAAGGCTCAGATAATCGCTGACATTTAGAGCCGGATCCTTCGTACCTAAACCGTTCTGTATGACCTAATTGCATCCAATTTGCTTGCGAATATATATATTTGTGCGTGTTTTATTTCTTTCATAGTCACAGATGTGTCTAGAAAATCTTTTCTTCCAGGCAAAACCCGATCTCCTTTCGGAAGTTCGGTTCAAGAACGGCTTGAATTGAAATTCATTACTTCATCCTGTACAGCCTTCATAATTTTTTCTACTGACCAACCGTGGTCATGTGATGGTCCGTTTACTTCTTAATAAGTAGAAAAAATCAGAGAATGGCCACATCGGCAATAGATGAAAATACAATATGGGCCTATAAATAATGGCTTATATTATTGGGCTTCAAAATGTTACAATAAACAGTGGAAACCTTGAGTCTCTTTTAGGATAAAATTTTGGAGAATGCAGAGTCCGTTTTTGAATCCTCTATAGTATATTGATAACAGTCCATTAGAAATCGGTAGGAAAACAAAGAATTGATTGTGACCCAGTTTCCTTCCTATCTGACAATACAGTTGTCACACAGGACGTGAATGAGTCGAAGAAACACGTTTTAATGAAAAACTATTGTATACATACTATTTTAATTAGTTGATTTGTCTGAAGTTTTACAAATGCCTGGTACACGAATAATCATTTTTTGTTATTTAATAAATAGATATATGTTGAAACTGTCATATTGAAAAACTACAGTTGTGTACAGTTCTATATATAATTTTCAGCCACGTCTAAAATATTGGCTGAACTTTTAACAGACATACATGCCGCCTATATTACGTAGTTTGAAAATATTGACACAAATAGCAACATCCAAAAACCAAAGCAGCCTTCTCATCGACCATGGTCAAGCACACTACATCATAATTGTTTCCCTACTTTTCCCTGCATTTTTTGGATCAAAAGATGTAGAACTCCATATCAAAAATGGAAACCACACATTTCAGAGACACAGTCTACAGCGACAACTCAAATTTTGAGTCTATTACCTCTTCAAATTCTGAGATAATTCCATCACCGAGTATCCTCCAACATTCCACACCTTCAACCTGGACTATTCCATCTACGTCATCAAGTATGACCACTTCGGCACAGAAACTTATTGGGAAAGAAATCACAAATAACACTAGTAATAGTATTTGTACATCCCTTCTTGCTCGTCGCCAATCTGTCTCTAAAGAATACTTTCATTGTGGTGCAGAAATTTTCAATACCACTCAGTAAAATTCTTTTTAGGGATCCCTTCTTTTTATATGCAAACAAATTAGATGTTCTATTTTTCAAGATTGGAGTAAATAACAGTTAAAATATTAAGATAATATATTATCGAGTTACAGTAATCAAGGTACCGCATATCGTAGAATAATAATGAACTGCAAATAATGTTGAAATAATTTTCAGTAAATGGATTTACAGAGAAAATATAGTTTTTGGAAGAAACAGTTTCAACAAAAACTATGGAGCTAAAACTTTCCCGAGATTTTCTCTTTATTTTATCCAAGTTGCTTTTTACAATTTAAGTTCTTTTGAATCTAACATCAGGTGAGCTTTTAGCAGTTCAGATATTCTTCTCTCTGTAATTCGCAATAAAAACAGTCTTTTCCAATAAAAATGATTAATTAGACGAGTAAGGATTGTCACACGGTTTCGAAGGCAAATATTGGCTCGAGGGCACTGTGTGACAACATGCTTGTCGCCTTACAGTTGCTTTTGGGCAGTATTTTTGAAAGGCTTTTTACAGCGCGAGGTCTAATAAATTGAACAACTTTTTACATGCAAGTGTACACGACAGCTCCCGAAGCTTAGTGGATAAAAACGTGGATTAATTCAATGAGAGCACGTGTTCGACTCTGCTAGACGAAATGTTGTAATTAAGCGAATACGTTTCTGATGCGAAATTAGCATCATGTACTGTAAACTAATACATTGATTGACCACCCACAGGTGTATTGAGGGCTCACTTTGTTGTGAGGTCAGGGGTGTCCAGGTAATACTGTAATCCCCCATTGATATAATTAGTAGTACAAAGTAACGTGTATCCACGAGAACAGTGAAACTGGAGGTTACAACGTGTCCCATGCGAAAGACTTGATTATTTATTTCATTTCCCAAACCCTGTTCGGAAACGTTCCAGTCATTCAAGGGCGAGCAAGGTGCCGCCAATTAACGAATCGAGGAGGTATTTCGCGCAATTTTTGAACGATGAGGGAGATGGTATATGTGAGTAAAACCGTCCACATAAATGACAACAGCGACTCGGATTTCGAGAACATATTTCCACCATTAACTGCTCCTCTTCCGGAACCTTCTTTTCTGAGCAACAAAATTTCATCAACCGGACCCCCGCGCACGAGCGATAAAATTTCATCAACTAGACCCCCTCCTCTTTCCCTACAACGAAAAACGACGTCATCCAAACCATCGTCTTCGTTTTCAGAAACAGCACAACTTTTAGGAAAAAAAGTTCCAACAAACACAACCCGCAACAACCTTACATCACTACGAAAACTTTGTGTCTACACTTTCGACTAATGCAATCATGAGAGTGTGGATGTTCTTTATTTAAGTCGGCGTCAACTGTTTTCCGATCCTGCTGGAAGTCCTTTTCCTGAAGGTCATACGGAGTGGTCCCGTGATAGCCGTATATTTATTCGGAACACACTTATTGAATTCGTCGCAAATGTGAAGAACAGAAATTTTTTAAGGCTGGAGAGCATATTATGCCCTCTACTCTCAAGAATAAAATCATCGAGATTCAAAGAGGTATGGTGATGGAATGGGGCTACAAGTTAAATCTTCTAAGTGGCGCAATATTTGCATCCCCAAAGAAGGTCTCATGTCCGTTATCGACAATCAAGCACGTGTACCACAAGAAAAGGAATTTCACTCTCAACATCATAACGTTCTGTCTCGTGTGGATCTTCTAAAGCTATTTCAGTCACCCTCTCTGTCCCGTGTTTTTCCTCGTGGATATCAAAATCGCCTAACATTTACTGTTGGTATCTTGACGTCAATGAGGCCATCTACCCTTGCCTTTATGAAAATGAGTCAGTTTCAGAAGCTGAACATGGGATCTGATGTCGTGTGGAACGTAAGCGGTGTTGTTGGAAGCCAGAACTGAGCTTCCAAAACATCTGGTGGAGGTTGGAAAGAAATTGGACAGAATCCAACGGAAGTATGCATATGGGAAGAAAGTTATGCTGATGGCATGATAAACTTTTTAAGGATATTGACGATTATATGGAAATTAGAAAGACTGTTGGACCGAATCCGGATATATTTTTTCTTTCCATTGAAGGAAAAGCAACCAAGATGGAAAATTTTTTCAAAGCCCAACCACTTGGGAAGAGTCTATTCATGAAGGCGGTTAGAACTTGTTACTGTGACGAAGGTGTCGTTGGGTCGGGATCAAAGTCGTGGGTCATTACACATGGTCTACGCGATACTTTGGCGACTCTTTTATTTGAATCTGGACATTCTAATTCATCAGTATCACTACGCCCGGGCCATCGTGATCCCAGTTCTCTTCAGAGATATCAGAATCTTCGCGGTGGAGAGGGTCGTCTTCAGAAACAATAAGTATTGCAAAACTTGCGCGCGCCAAATATGTCGAAGTTTAATCCTACTGGCGTTGATCAAGACTCTGAGAATGTCTCTGTCTGGATGCAAAAGAGGCCATCTAGGACTTGTGAGGTTTCTGGACTATTCTCGAATATTCACAGCATTGCGAGCAGTTCGATAGACATTACGATCAACTGTTCTGATACTTGACGTACTGGTTTGGGGAGTAAAAATTCAGAAGACTACGGACGTAATTAAATTACGGGCGGTCGTCTGTTTTTTCTTCTTCTGAAAAACATTTTCGGGGGAAAAAAAAGACGACCCGCCCCTACGACCACCATGGGCGAGACCACAGCACGGATGGCATTACAGTAAGAGAGCATTAAACATCGATATTTTTTCACCGTCAAATTTTTATAAAAATTCTATCTTTAAACCGCGAAATTTTAATGAAATTTTATCCTTTTGCGGGCCTGATAACCTCATATCAGCACATGAACGGGTCTGATATGAGATTGTCAGTCACGCTCATTTTACAGATTTTCCATTTTACCCTAGTGATAACTGGGATATGCTCAACATCATAATGGTCTATTGAAACAAGACCTCTTATGAATGTATGATTCAACTTAAATTTTCTTGAAAATTGTAACTGTATTGCAATGCGTTCCGGAAGGGAAGAAGAGATAGTGCACCGAAGGTTGTTCATAGACCTCGTTAGCTAATAGCTCGCTTCGTGATTGTACTCCAACAGAAAGGGGGAAAGATGAAAGAAAGAATAAAACCAGATAAATTAGGCGGCGTTTTGACGTCCCGAGGGACAGGACACAGTAGTTGGAGGTTGGGGTTGCCGACAACGACTAGGGTCGGTGGGATTTGCTAAGGAGCCCACGGATTCGGGCACGATGGGTTCGGTAGCTGCTCCATGAGGAAAAATATATCCAAACGTATGAATGGGTTTGGAGACGGCGAACGGTCGTCGAGATAGGTACGCATGTAAGGCAGTGATCAAAATGGACGTCTGCGTAGACGGATTAAGGCTAAACCCGAAGTAGATTAGTTGATAAGAACGACCTCAAAATTTTCGGGAGATTGAAGTGATAGCCTTGCTTGTCTTTATTAAATTTAAAGACGTCTCATCCACTGAACCTCCTTAAGTAGAAGTTTTTAGTCATAGGAAGTGTCAGTGGGGTCTCCCCTCATCGGTAACGCTGTCCAACAGTAATGCACATACAGCGTTTTCCGTACCTCTGTGTTATGTGTGTAAAAGAAATATTTGTTCAAGTTGGTGCGAAATTTTGATCTATGCATATTAAATGTGTATCGTACAATATTCCATTGCAGTAACGGTTATCAAAATATAATACCTTCACCATCAGTATTTTGATAGCTAGTAGACTGACGGTAATTTCTTTACATACATCAAGTTGGGAAATGATGTTGTCTCGAAAATATCTGGATGTATTATTAATTCTACAAGTACCTCAATAATGGGATCAGGTGGTGACAATCATTTGGTCATAGCACTACCGAATTTTTGTATGGAATGAGGAACATGCAGATGGAAAATAATTTTTTTGAACATATTGATGACTACATGACCATTTGGAACGTTTAGTCTCCAAATTTGGATATTTTCTTTTAGTAGTTTACTGTAGAGAAACTGAGATGTCAAAACTTTCCAGAATCAATCGCTTTCAAAGAGCTGTTTGTTAAAGGCTGTCAAGACATTCTATGAAAGGAAAGGTATCGAAGGGTCTGGTACAAGATCTTTGGTAACGACACTATGTTGTACTATTTGACATGGTTTACGCGGTTCTTTAGCTACTTAAAATTTTGAAGGTGCTCACTCCTCAGGAGTGATTAGTAGGCTACTCATCTATTCTGTTATGTAAATTACAACGCTATCCGATTTCACTAAATAGTTTGCAAAACCAACGTAGGGAAAGCGGACATAAACAACAGCACAATGTACCACACCAGATATCTATTCCTGCTAGTACGTCACAAAAAATGGAATATTTGATATATTTGAAGATGAACCATCCTAAAACTCGGCGTCGCCGAGTATTGGAAACAGTAGTGTAATCAGTAGTTCACATGGACCTGCGCCGTCGGCTATGGAAGTTCCATCTATGCTTTCAAATGTTGAAACTATGCAGGCGAATTACTTTAAAATATTTATCAACCTAGTCCGCACAGGTTCTGCGCATCTTTCAATAGTAGAAGGGGATACATTAACGAAGAAAAAATAATGTATTTTTTAGCCTGCTTTTTTCAGTTTTTCATTTTTTTCAGAGAAAATAGCCAAATGTTTGCCCCGTTTTAGGAAAAAATCCTCATACTGTCACTAATTTTTCACATATTCTTCTCCTGGTCCGTGGCACAATATGTGATACGATTCGAAATACGAAAGCCATGATTGAATAATTCGCCGGTACAATCACCAGATGATAACATATGGTTATTCCATGCTAGAGAATACATGTGAATTAGGACCTTTAATATGACGTAATGTTTTACATTTTCTACTTCAAAATATAAAAATATAAAAAAACGATACATTTAAATGGTTTATTTTTGTTGGTTCATTGATTAAACTTATTGAAAAAGTATCATGTTTCCAGAATTTAGTGCATACAAAAAGACGACCGTACAATGATCTCGAATTATATATTTATTAGGCCTTTTCAATTATGTTTATAGAAGGTAAAAAGCCAATCCCAGGGCCCTTTGGCCAAACAGACAGTAATAGTTGTAGGAAACAAAATTATTCTGAAAATCAGCTTTAATTTTTCAGGGACCGATTTTCGTTGAGAATTCTGGCCCCGCCGGCGAAAAAAAAGAAGCTGAAACCTGAAAAAACTTGAACGTTTCAAAAAAAATCTGTTTGAAAATTTGGAAAAATCATGCCAGTCACACAGAGCAAAGTGTCGTTACATTGCACGGCGACATTCCTCCGCCACCTCCCCTCAACTTGGCTATACTACTGAGTGTCGTTACGCTTCACGGCGCGCTATTCCCACTCCTCCGGTCGTCACCTAATCTCCTCCTCCGGTCGTCACCCTTCCGCCTTTACGCCTTTAAATTGGCATCACCAACAACCTTCACCGTCAATCACCATCGCCTTCAATCAAGTAATGACAACCGTTATATCTGGTGACGAAACCCACAAGTAGTGCAAGTTGACTTCCAACTTTAAGGATGTCGAGGCCTGAAAAGGGGGTTATTCTACAAGCATTTATCAATCTCAAGGTTGACGGATATGTCCAGTTCTACATTAAATAGCGCGTATTCACAAGCTGTCACAATAATGAACGAAAATTTGATTGTCAGACCAAATACAAACGCATAATCTGTATACAGCACGTAAAAACTACATAGGGAACTACGCAGTTCCCATAATGGTGAACCGTGGAAAGACTCTGCCTTATATTAGAAACGAGGAGGGAAGCCCGGTTCTAAACGAGGGAAGCCCAGAATTTGATCCGGAAGCTATAGCACGACAAGAAAACGCATCACCAGGAACAAAATCGTATTGGGAAAGTTTGGGAAAAATCGGCGAAATGGTTTAAAAGATACATCAAATACCGAATCCGGCGCTTTGGGTATTCGTGAACATATCTGTTCAAACATAGAAGCGAAGCGAGACAAGGCTGTAGGTTTTTCAAAAAACACGTGTTGATTAATATAATCAATCTAAGATTTCTGATAACACAGTGTGTAAGTGTAAATTTAAGGGGTTCGGTATGATTATATTACTTGAACTATAATATTCTCAAGCGTTCTTGAGACTTTTATCGTCCCCAAACGATGCATTATTCTTCAGCAAAGACACTCCTGTTACATTATTCCCCCTTATGTGCACTGAAACGTTCATTTTTTCTCCTCCTTACAACATTAATCTCTACATGATACCTGTCAGTCTCTTCTCTCACGAAATTATATCGAAACGAACTCCGTCATAATAATTCCGTGAATGAAATATTAGACTACTGTGCTCAGCGCACGTTTTCAATCTATCATACCATCTTCTTTACAGTCATTAACCAGCTCACAGCGATATGGAATAATTTCTGTGACTTCATTACTACCAATTAAATCTAGTTTCTTTCCAAATTTCCTGTTTTTGTTGGGGTATGATATTAATTGAGCTACTGTGGGGAAATGACCTCTAACACCCTTCGGTCCGCTATTCTTTCTCCTTCCTTGGGCTCATTGCACTATATACTGCGTTCTCTAGTTTTTTGCATATTTTCTAATTAAAGTGCTTAAATATTCTTCTGGAATGTGGTTGCGTAAAGTTGTATGTATACATCCATGGTTTACATTTTGTAGTGTGTTACCTTCTTGTCAGAACTTTGATGCATATACCAATATTCATCAAGTTTTTAAATTCATAATCTATTCTTTATGCATTGGTGTGAATGGCGGTGGAAGTTTTTTTAGTTTTAATAAACCGTTAGTTCTGTTTCTTTTTGTATTTGGGGCGTCTCTGTCGTCTAATGTTGATATTGAATCTATTTTTGATGAATTATCTAACCACTGTGATATATATTGTTTGTCAGATGTTTTAGTGTCTTCTAGTTCGCTCATTATGATATTTCTCGTCCCTTTACAAACGTGATTGCTATTGAACTTGATTTTCTTTTGCCTAAATTTTTTAAGGTATGACTAGTGCAGTAATGGAATGCTTTTGAATGTGACCAATGCAATTGGTGCTCGATGACGTGTTTTCCCAGTAGTATGGTATATTTTCCTACGGATGTGATTTTTCTTGACTATGATGCTACGTTGTTGGATTTGAAAGTTGATGGTTGTCTTGCCGACTTTATTTGTTTTGGTGTCGTTGAAATTTTGGTAGGGAAACGTTGGTCTTATGCTAATCTGGTTTCTATTTTCTCGTGACGGGCTATGGTTGATCATAATTTCTCTGCAACTTTTTCTACTCTTGCATTTTCGGGTCCAAAAACTTGTGCATCGACCGATACCTTTATTGAAGGAATGCTAGATCTGCTCAAGCTAAGAGACATAAAACGAAATTATGCTAGACGGGTTGAAAACGACAATATATGAGCAGCTAGGAAAAAGGTTTTTCTTGATAGTTAAAATTAGATTTAGAAATAAATAATTTTAAGCAAAAATCTATTCATTGACCGATTGGACTCACACCATTAAATTAATAGCCTATTTTCCCACCATTCTCAATACATGTCTTGAAATGTATTAAAACATTGGATATTATGTACAAGCTGAAATTGTTGTCTCCCTGACGTTAATGTTATGTACTAAGTCATTACGGAACCACATTTATCTCAGGTTCTTGTAGCTCCACTCCATTTCTTCCCTCATACTACTCATCTGATCAATAAATATTTTTGTCCTATTTTTTCTGTTACACGGTTAAAAGCAACTTAAACCAAGGTTTAATAACATATACATCATCTTCAAAGGGAGAAACACTTGTTGTTTTTGTATATTGGTCTGATTGTCCAGCGACTGGTCTATATATATAATCCAAAGCTTTAGCCTCATTAGCATACATATTTTCAGCAGAAGGTTCTGTAAAAGTTAATACACCAGTTGTTCCATTTATAGTTACTCCTTTATAGAATATATCAAATGGTTCTGAAGGTCCCACTAACCAATACGATTCTCCGATGTAAAACTCAGAAAATCCAAATGTGAAACTTTCATAAGTGTTATATAAAACATTATAATCATCGTCTATACCTATCAACTCGATGTACTTTGTTGGTTCTCCAGTAACTACTTTGTATATTCGTCCACTATTCTTGGCGTCCCATGCATTCATAGTTTCACCATTAAGAAAAGTTATAATACCAGTAACCTGATCAACTCGTATGTTTAGATAGTACATAAAATCACCTTATGGAGGAGAATAAGAACC
>JAULBU010036697.1:0-15321 GCA_032358235.1 Odonthalia washingtoniensis | reverse complement strand
TTTGTAACAAATTTAATTTGGTTATTGCACTCCCGTAACCCTTACAGAATGAAATTTTATTAACTTTATTTTCGTGTCCCATTCCTTTCCATGCCCTCAGTGCAAAACCACATGCACTCCGAGACGCACTACTGGTGAATAACAAAAATTATGACGTATACTGCACATAATTTTAAAAATAAAAATAAATAAGTAACGGATCAAACAATTCAAATCTCCATCGTTGCCCCTTCATTTAAAGCTTCAAACCAAAGTTCTTTTCCTCTTTTCAATATCCTTGTATCATCAAACTTCTTTGCTAATCGTTCTAAACATTCCACATCTGCTTGTTGCATTGATGATATCTGTTCAGAAAATGTCATTTTGTCGGACTAAATTGTTACGTTTGGGTTTAGTATTGGATTTTTGGATTTCGTCGATCTTTTAACTATCTTACTTCGTAGTTCATTTATGTTTACGAGGTTACCACAAACGTTTACACCATGTTGTTTATCCCATCTTGCTCGATTCGAGAATAAGATTTTCGCAGGGTATGATGATGACGATGATGATGATACTGGAATGGGAGAACGGATAGCTGAGGCACGTGATAATCTGTGCCCAGAAAACATGTTCTAGTTATATTCGAACCATTGACAACTTCTTAGGGCGAAACCATAATTTGTCCATGATATCACAGATTTGAAACAACCTTTTTCATCATTACTTGTACTTTCCATCTTGATCTCATCTTTCTCATGTTTTTATCTTTTTTCTCATTCTTTTTCATCGTCATTGATTCTTTGCAATAATCTAACTATGTATTCATAGTTAGATGGTCGTTGATGAAGGCTGCAAAGTATAGAACCCATGATGAAACCCTCATTTTCATTTTCAATACCATATCCCCTACGTACAATCCAACATTTATTAATTCCTTTCCTGTTTCATAAGGTTTAGGGCATCTCATTTTCATCAATCATGTAACATTCAGAAGGTGTAGAATCATGTGAGGAATTAGTAGGTCAGATAAATTCGGATGAGAATCCAACTGGCAATGTATAAAACATGAAATGAGGTATATGGTAACGAGCAGGTACTTCACCGAATAAATCTGTAGAAGCTCTCGTCGGCGATTTGTCAAAATCAGTTGATGGGTTTTTGAAATAGGCTACCTTTCGAATACGACAGACACGTAAATTGATTGCAAAATGTTTTGACTTGGGATGAACTATCAGTGTTCTGTCTTTGCGGATACATGCGTTGTGAAGGCGACATATAGGAATGTGTTTGGCATTTTTTAACCAGTACTTCGAAAGCGAATGTTGGTGGTGGTTGTTTTGAGTTGTTATGTTTCTTGGAAGATTGAGCTTCGAAACGGTGATGTTGGAATCAAATCCATCGTACAGATGAGGTGTGGCATGTAGGCACAGTTAAATTAGAAAACAGTTGAGGATTCTTCAAATGTTGTACATTATAGGAAATCGGTGGTCTCTGAGCTTCTGATAATGATGAGAATTCACGGATGATTAGCAAAACAAAGAGAAAGATGGAAGTTACATGTTGGAAAGACATTTAATAATTTGAATACAAAAAGGAATAAACTACAATATCAATGCCAATGTGTGTATGATGTCTTCGTCAGACTGCCTGGTTGAATTCACAGCCGTTCCCCAGTATGAATCGATTTGCGTCGACTTTTTACGGCAGTGTCGAGGAAGGAGTATTAGTCGCTGTTCTGCCCTGCCCGTACCGTCAGGCATGTCTTGCATACAGCATTATGGATAGTATCAATGAGGCCGAATTAAAGAAGACATCGCATTGAATTACGTCCGAAGCAGGTGATGGGTAGTTCGCTCGAGTTCGCTGAAGATTCGTAATTTCAAGTTGGTGTGATTTGTGTTGCAATGATGGTGGCGTAAGTAGTAGAATAAAGGTGTAAGCCAAGATGAGGACTGTCAAAATTAATATTTTAGTTTTATTCTGTTACGAACATCAAAAAGTAGCAAAAGTCGTATCAAACATGAGATGTGGACATCCCGCCACACACATTTTGGGCCATTGCTATCACCCGCCTGGTCATTTCAGCAGCATCTACTTTGAGTCTCTGACACCGAGCACACATTTTCATTTTAGATCCACTAGGATCGGTCATACTATGAGTTGTTAAATATCGTAGTTCCCCATCCATTTTTCTTTTTCTCAGAGCCTCTACCCAAAGTTCTTTAGCCCGTTTTGACATCTCCATGTCATCAGTTTTCTTGGCTCTAATATCTACACATTCCAAGAAATTCCTTGTATCAGGCTCTGCAATCATAAAAGAATATTTAATACCAAGACTTGCAGACACTCCATTGAAAGGTCCTGCATAATATGTAAATGGAAACACTTCTAATAATGGTGTATCACGCCGTGCGAATATAATGTTCGCTAACCCTGCGCCATGTACTCCCACAAGTACATCTGCTTTTTGCATCAAGCTTACCTGTTGTGCAAAGGTCATATTCTCGAAATAACTTACTGATATATCGGGTATTATTGTTGGATTTTGTGAATGTGGCGCATCTCGTAATATTTGATTTTGAATTTCGTCAATGTTTACCAAGTCTCTTCCTACATAAGATCCCTGTCTTCTTTCCCACCCTATGCGATTCATGAATACTACATTCACTGAGCATGTTTTTGAAGATTCTTTCTGTAATGTCGACGGTGAACGAATCACTGATGAACGTGATAATCCATGACTTGGGAAGATACCATTTCCATCTGAGAACCATTCAGGACTTCTTAAATAATACATATGTTTTGGGAAGGATACAACTGATTTGAAACATGTCAGATCATTAGCTCGTGCTCCTTTTAATTTACGATATGAACCCTTTTTGTTTTGTTCGTCGTCATCATCATCATCATTGTTACTATCTGTATTCGCTTTTTCAGTGTTCACGTTCTTCATTCTTATCATCGATTCTTGCGAAAACAACATTGGTGAACTTGCCATCATTGCAGAGAATTGTGGAACCCATGCGGAAACTTTCATCTTCATTACTCGATCTTCTACAAATAATCCTCCTTTTTCCAATTTGTCCCTTCTATTCTTTTCAGGGCATTCCTTCCCTTCTGGCATGTGACATTCAGAACGTGACGATTCATGTGTTGAAGAAGGCCAAATAAGTTCTGATGAAAACAATGCCGGTAGAACATCGGTTAAGAAATGAGGAATGTGGTATCTAGCTGGAGATGATCCAAATAAATCTATTGATGCTGTCGATTTTGTTCTATCGTATTGTGAGGATGGATTTTGGAAATAGGCAAGGTTACGAACGTTACATTGACGTAAACGAGCTGCATATCGTTTCAACCCTGGATGAACTAGAAGAGTTCCATCGTCACGAATGCAAGCATTGTGTACACGACACACTCTAATATCAGCATCATCTTTTGACCAATGAAGTTCGAGTGCAAATGATGGATTAGAAGTTTTTTTATTTACTATTTCAGAATCATTAAAATAAGAAGATTGTGAGTCTGAAACTGTCGTATCTGGATCGATACCTGGATATAAGTGAGTAAGAGAACGTGGAGTATGAAATGATAATGAAGGCGTATACTTATCATCATTGCTGGAATGAAAAGATGGGAATTTTGGAGAGTGCAAAGAAGTATCAGTTATAGATGAAATATGAGGAGGCTGAACACGATGATGATAATGTTGTATATTAGTTGGTGGAGAAGTAGTAGAAGATGAGAGACGAATATTTAAAGAATTATATGTATCTGCTAGAGCATGTGATAACCCTGAGAATTCACAAAAAGCAATGGTGATAATGAAAATCGAAGTCAATCGAAGTGCCATTTCAAAATTTGGTGATAAGAATAGACCATTATGTGGCTGTCTTCTAGATGTTTTCATATGATGGATGGACGGGATAATTGCCGTCGTTATTCCTCCATGTTTTGGTGATATATTATTAATATGATTAGTGTTGTCCGTATGTTGATTGATCGATAATGGGGATGATACACCATTTGAATTTGAAGGATTACGAGGTGGTCGCATAACCCCTACTTTCCTAAAAGGGGCGTGAGAATCTATGGTGGTCTTCACCGATGATTTCTTCGCGTCTGATTGAGCTTTTGCTATTGCCCACCAAAGGTTTTTAACGTTGGCGGTTGATGACGGTTTTGATTTCTGACCCGCTATTTTAGATTAGTATTCACACACACTTACAGAATGTTGATGGGTTAGCGTCGAATTCGAATTCGATAAAACAATATAGGGATTGTGGTGATAAATTAGATGAAATCGAAAAAGGAAGCGGGGAAAAAGACTTAGACAGGGAATAAGGAGCTGCGAAGGTTTCGAATTGAAGAAGATGTAATAAGTTTTATCAAAGTGCTAAAAAAAAGGAGAATTGAACATGGAGATGAAATGAACGAACGATGAAATATCAAAACTGTCAAAAGTCAGTGATGTTTTGTGAGCCATGTGGAAAAGACAGACAATAGAATTGGAAAGGACCTTCCACTTGTTTTTTTCTATTAATTTTTAATACCATGCTACCTCTTACATCTAGACCAACAAAGACCGACAGAAAGGCACCGACACGGACAACCTTTCCCTGTTTCAATACACATGCGTCGTTTACTATATTGATGGAAGAAAAATGGAAGGAGAGTCATGGTACCTCATAAAAAATATTTGAAATTGTTCACGGTGATGAGAATTGGAGAGAGAAAAACGGAGCTTTAAGAAATAAATGAAGTTGTTCATTTGAAAACTATTCATGTGAATCCGATTTGATCTGGAATGGAATTGGACAGGTAGAAATACAGTACGCCGACATACTCTACAGCATATTAAATTTTGATTGGTGCTTTACGAGAAACCTCATACATATGCAAAATTTGCATATTGAATTGATCTGGGAGCTTACAGTTTTTGATACAGCAGGGAAAAAACATGAAAAATTATTTTTCAATGTATTATTTTAATCCATTACACGTGTTCATATTTATACTGCAAGTGTTGAACGTTTATCATATTCTACGCCACCGCCGCTGGCTTCGACGCCCAACCTGCTCTGGACCGATCCCACCCAGATGCTGAAAAAGTTTCTTTGATTATCAACAAAGCAAATCTACATTTATTCCATACACCCAACAAACTCACGCCATTACCGGTTTTCACTAGCTTCAGGACAAGATGACCGATGACGAAGACAACACAAATAAAAACATGAAACAACTAAACCAACAACCGAGACGCAAGCTCCCCATTTCAAATGAAGCTCTAAACTCTCTCTCTGCTCTTACGAAAGAGCGTGACCAGACATCTCGGTCACGTCATATTCTGACCGTCATCACCTCCGCCCTGACTCTGTCTACCCCTGACAGTTCTGCCTCTTCCACTTCGACCCTCAACGCCCCAATATCCAAACCGCCGCCATCTGAACCCTTCAACTACGTTCTGAAACGACTTCTGAACGGCATATCTGTCTCAACTTCAGAAACCCGTCTAAATTTCACATTAGCTTTAACAGCACTTCTACGTCTAATTTCAAAATTACCAGAAACCATAACCTTCGTACTTTCAACAGCACTCTTAATTTACGACACTAAACATTTAGAAAACACACCTGAGATACCTGAAATATCTGAAAGAGAGCGCGCACTAGGTGCATTAGCAATATCTTCAGCATTTGCTACAATCACACATACTATGTCCAGTACAGTCGCTTTGAGAGACGTGATAAAACTTGCTCGTATAGCATTATACACACCAATAAAATGGAAGTTAGGTGTGCCTTCTGTGATGGTCATTACTAAAATTTTAAATGGGGTTGACAAATCTAAAATTGATGGTTTGATCAAAGGGATTTGGTCAGTTTGTGAAGATAAAAAAGGGACTGAAGAAGGTCTTGTACTTGCTTTGTTATTATTAATGGATGTTAAAGTATTAACACCTGAAGCTTTCTGTAAATTATATCCATCCATTGATGATTCATTCACTTCTGCCCTTTTTTCTGTTTTGGATTCTCCATATTCTTTATTCGATGGTGCTTTTATTAAAGGTTCAACTGATGAAGAACAACAATCCAAGGTGAAAATATGGCGTAATAATAAAAAAGGGAAGAGCAATAGTAAGACACAGCATGAAGATGGTATTGAGGATTTCGATGATAGTGTTGACGGAAAAATTATTGATATGGATATTGTACCCATGTCATGGCGTACTGCACTTAAATATGTCACTTCTACTGATGATGAAGGTGTTAAATTATGCACGATGAAACCGAAAGTGGACTTGCAGTTCTTTTGGAAACGGTTAATTCAAGACAGGGGAATGTTAAAAAAGAATTCGAGGGGTAAAGGAAAGGAGGGAAAAGCTTTTATCTTTCAGCTATTATCTATTATTACATGCGAACATATTAAATCTATTGACGATTTCAATGCCATTTTCAACAATGATTTGTTGTCCCTTATTTTGGACAATACTACAAACAGAATGAAAAAAGGAAATATCCATGAGAGAAGATTACATTCATCGATGAGGAAGTCATTTTTACGTATTGTCAATAGCTTCGATGATGATGCTGCTGATAATGGAAAAGTAAGGCTGGCATTTTGGAAATGGCTGATTGGCAACGGCGTTTATTTACATGTTCTTCTCACTGAGGATGATTTGAAAAAAGGACTTACGTTTATGTCGAAAAGCGAGGAAAATGTTGTCGAGTTGTTAAACTGTGGAGTACAAACTTTAGCGTCACCAAATCTGGGTCATCCCAAGGGGATGGCTGGGAGATCGAGATTGTTTGTTGTAAAATTCTTACTAACATTTGCAGATGTATGTCCACGGGTGAGAAAAGATGTCATTCGAATAATTACACTTTATTCCATGTTCAAATCAAGTGAGAATGAAAATGAAAGCGAAACAAAACTTAATATTGAATGGGATGTGTATAAAGCTACAGATGAAGATAATATGTTTATAGGACGGTTGCCAAAACCTGTGGAATGGACTGTGGACAGGGCTAGGTCTGAAACGGGTATGTTTAAATTATTTCATAATCGACTGCTGGTTGGGGCACACGTACGGAGTGATACTGCCATTGGGGAAGATGACGGTGAAGATGACGGTGAGTTATCAATGGAGACATGCTTCCGCACTCTTCGTGCAGTAATGGAAAAGTTGGAAGACGAGATGGATATGGAAGAAGGCAATGGAGTTGTACTGTCAATGGAAGGAAAAGATGTGAAAATGAGACTTTTCAAACGGATTCTGGATATCGTTGAATCGTTGAATGGCGAGAACAGTGACGAAGATGAAAACAGTGGTGGAAAGAATGAAGAGAACAAGGCAGTTTGTAAAGCTCTTAAACTTATTGCGATGAATATCGCGATTGAGTTGATGATGGTCGATTGTACTGATAGTAGTAACCAACTTAGTGAAAAGGAGGATGATGATGACGATGAAGAAAATGATGGTGGTGTGATAACAGGAGCAGATGAAGTTTTGGAAGAAATTGTATCCGTCGTGATTCGATTAGAGGAATGCCGGAACTCATTACAGTCAACGAACAAGGAAGGAGAGAATGATAATGATGAGGCTACAGCCGTGGAAGCGGAACCAATTGAAAGAATTTCTCATTTGATTTGCGATTTGTGTGGAAGGGACGGACTGCTGTTTCACTCGATGGCGACGAAGATTATGGATTGTCTTGGAAGATTTGTGGATGATCGTGTCGTTGCTGTTTTGTTTGACGCTATGGAGATGTACTGTAGCGGGATTGAGAGACTTGGCGATACTGTAGTTTATGAAGATGAGTCAGAATATGATGATGATGTTGATATGGATGCTGATGGGTCGAAAATGGATATTGATGGTCAACAAAAGAAGGACAATGAAGGGCGTAAAGATGAAGATGAAGATGAAGATGAAGATGAAGATGAAGATGAAGATGAAGATGAAGATGAGGATGAAAATGAAAATGAAGATGATGGCGATGAGAGCGAGGAAACAACATTGAAGCAAAACGGAGTGGGTGGAGCTGACAATAGCAATGTACGTAACAATGAAGATGATGACGAAAGTAGTGATGACGATATGAACATGGATGTGGATGACGAGGATCCGAAAGTATTGGAGAATCTGGACAAGCGACTGTCAATGCACATGAAACTTGTGATGCAAGATCGGAATGAAAAGAACAAGAAGATGAAAGCAGCAGCACAAGCACAGCGGTCGAAACAAGGTGGTGGATCAGTGCGTGAAAAGCGTATGTTATCACTAATTGAACATGTCGCACGTATACTGCGTGTAAAAATTGAACAGCAAGCAAAAAAAATAGCATCCGTTGATAATGATAATGACGGATTTCGGAATGGATTAGTACTTCTGGATTTACTGGTACGGTTGTTTGAACTTGGAATGAATGATAGTGTTATTCATCCCAGTAATTCGACTGTGTTTAGTGGGGTCAGCGACATTGCAATGAAACAGATATGTGCGGTGAATGTATCTTCATTGTGCTCAGTTTTGGCAATTAGTAACAAGCGTGAAGGTGTGTATGAAAGTGTGTTTGAAATGCTGAATCGTTTGTTGCAAGCGATGAGAGCATGTGGACGGGAAGAAGTTGGGATGATAGCTAAAATGGGCGTGGAAAGAGGTAAGGTTTTGTCGAAAGGTATTGGGTTGTTGATTGGTGTCTGTTTGGAGTTGTCACATGGGTCCACCTTAAGTCAATTACTGCCAGAGTATGAGGAATTGGTGAAGGGAATGATGCTTAGGAATTATCATGTAGATGATGTTGACGATGATAAAAAGGAGGCAAAGCGTAATAAGAAAAAGAAAGCTAAGCATAATAGAAACGTGGGTGAGGTAGTGTGGAGAGCTGACGTCATGGCATCATTTATACAGCGTGGTGGGGATGCTGGTCTAGAATTGATGCGTGTGATCGATGATGTCTTCATAAGTGCCAGAACGGAAGAACAAGACGACGAAAAAGAAAAAGTTGAAAAGTTGACACGGAAAGCACGAAACGTTGCGGGAGAGTTAGTGGTAATGCTTGCAGCACAGGCCGTTGAATATAAAAAGCGACTGGGTGTTGTTGGGGAAACAAATGCAGACGACGAAGAAAAAGACAAATTAAAAACAATCGAAGATTCAACTGTAAGTTGTGAAGGATTAAAGTTATTTTGGAAACGATTGAGTATATTTGTGTTGCGTGAATTTACGGCAAATAAAAACAGGAGCTTGGAATGGACCAGACCTGCGGCATTCAACTTTGCAAAAGCGGTTGGATACGGGCTGAAAGTGGACAAAGACAACGATGAAGATGAAGGAATAGGTTGTTATGATGATGATGACATCAGGAATCGATTGATGACAGAGTTCAAAGATGTTCTGAACAATGCCTTTAGAAGAGGAGAGTGGAGAAAAGTTATCAATGGTTGGTTATCGACTGGAAGTGGTCATAGCGGTCATGGTCACGATGACGATGATGATGGTAGTGGAAATAAGAAAAGAAAAGTTAAAAGAGGTCAGGGAAGGAAAAGCAAATTGAGGAAGAGAAAGTCGCAATCAAACAGCAAAGGAGGTCTGTCAAAACAGTTCATTCAATAAGGGATTCAGGAAGGATTGTTCTACATACCATTTGTCTTTCTTTTCTCTCTTTCTTATATACAAAACAAAAAACAAATCACATAAAAGTATGGTTCCAATTTTGTTTATTATCTTTTACGTCAATACTAGATATCGCATATCTATCGCCGATAGGTACGCGAGATCTAGTATTGCTGTAAGACTATCGGCGGATAACTAGTTTGAATACATTAGCATCGTCTCCATCCAAATTGTTAGTCAATTTCTGTTGTTTGGCTCTTTCTAATGACGCTCTTAATACAGATTCCTTTTCCTATCCACTTGTCGCCTCCGCGTCTCCGCAACATCGCCTTTCCAACTACAGCTGTGGATGCAGTCTTTGTGTTTTTGCGTCGTCCTTTTTTGCGTCCGTTGTAACATTACGATATACTGGCTTTCGTCTGTACTCGTGTCAAGCCACGAGTCCTCGAAGAATTGGCAGAAGAACTCAATTTCTTCTTCTTCCCCGTCTTTGTGAGCTCCCCTTGGTGTGTGTGTATGTATGTCCAGGAGGAGCTGCCATAACTTCGATATTTACACCACTGTCTGCTGGTTTAACAGCGGCGTCTCAGCATTTCTGTTAGAAGAACCAATGCTATAGATTTGTCTGATGCAATACAATACATACTGATTAAATTCGGTAAAGTATGACGCGAATGTCTCAGTCATTATTTATTATGCACAACAAATGCGAATTTTGTTTTTCCTAAAAATTAAAACTCAGTTTCAATTCTAGGGAGTGCAATAATTGCACAATTATTATTTTATTTTCAAACTTAGAAAATGAGATAAAATATTATGACACGTTTTCGGTAGAAGTCATTAAATGACTTCTCGCATTGAAAATGTTTTTCAATGAAATTTGACTTTTTGATCAATTTTTGTCCCCAGAACAGACTCAAAATGAGACAAACCGACTTCACAATCAACAAAACAATACGCAAAATACAAAAGTACTCGAACCGCCTGAGACTGACGATAATAGTTAGGGCTGACGTAGCCATACTATTAACACTGAAGTCCAAATGCGACAAAAGTAGAAAGGATCTACAAAAACTGACCACTCGAAAGCGTCTTATACAAACAACACATTTAAACCTGAACAGCTTCTCTAGTGAAGGGTGTCTGAATTATTTTCGGTTTTTACCAAACGAAATCAGTAAAGTAGCACAAATTATTGATTTCAACCATGGCAGTACCGCCGGGTTAAACTAAATGCGATGAGTTGCCCGCTGGCTGAATTGTGCTCAGACGTTTAGCATCCACATGTCGCTGGCTTGAACTAGAACCGATATTTTGCATACCTATACCGGTTCTATATGAGGTATTTTGGGAGGCCATTACACATTTCATTGATAATTGGGGCCACGTTTTGTCAAATTTCAGGGAGGATACTAGGAATGCTGATAAATAAGGAAAAAAGCATCTCCCTTGCCAAAGTGTGTCGGATTTATAGACTGAAAAAAATAGAGATGTACAGACCAGGGGGTCTGGGTGAAAACCAACTATCTTTCTACTCGCTACGTAAGAATTTTCACTGTCTGATTTATCAGACTGTGACGAAGCAAGATGGATTTATTTTCCATATGTATGGACACGAAAAAGGGCAACGCCTTGATATAACTCTCTACTGAAAAATTCGGATCGACAACGTACTTTAAAACATGCTAAATATTTAAGGGGAGCAGTACTCAGTTTATGGACACCCTGCATATTTATTGCAGATTGCTTCCGTGGCAAAAACTTTCACGTAATAGAACGTAGAAAATTTTCTACACCTTGGCAATGTTACATAAGAAAGCGATGAGTGCGGTTTGAGTATCTATAGAACATTAATATGAAGATTTAAAGCAAATATGGCCGTCTCAGGACTATAAAAGGATGTTAATAGTACGGGAGCACCGATTTACCCCATGTAAAAAGCTGCTACATTGATTTGGAACTTCAAAGTTTTCTTGTAGAACGGAGGACGAGTTAAAACATATTTTGATGTTCATCCGCCAACTTTAAACCGTTACTTGCAAACAAATTCTGAAGAATAATTTAATAATAATAAAAAAATATGTTGACTAACTAAGAATTTTATTTCTTTGTCAATTATCTGGTGAAAGCTAGTAGTAATCCAGACATTTCTTTTCATTAGGTCATAGATATTTCACGTTCTCAAGTATCCAAATTATGACGAAGTTTTGAAAGCTGAAATCGTTTCTCTTCTAGCTTTAGAAGACGTTCGTATAATTCTTGTTCACGAATTAAACGTTCGTCAGTGTTCCTATCTGAACATTATTGGAAATTTCATCCTTTCTTCATCTATTTTCAACCTATTCGTCTTATATTACGAAATATATCTGATGTGTTAATCCAAAATGCGACGATCACCTTCATCTGATTGAAACGCACGACGATTCGAATTAGAACAAGAAATTGAATTTTGTGAAAAAGGCGGCATTATTTATACCTCACTATTTATAACAACTGGACCAACCGCTCGTTATTTTCCAGATTCCTGTCGTCGTATGTCCATTTTAGTTCGTTCTTCTAGCTCCGCCATTCTTTTTTCTGCTTTTCACCAACAGATAATATTATGCCATCCAACAGCTCCTCACGCTCGGCTCTGACTTCTACGTTCCAAGAGAAAGCCTCAATAACTCTCCTAGCCGTGCGGTGATCGGCGAAATGTTTTGAAACCGTCGTGAAATGATTTCTACATTGGATTCGTGGTGGTTAACGAGTTGTGATTCGGGAATTGTCGAATAAATTGTTAAAAACTTATCAAAGTTTTGTTGGGCTTCCCCATGTCGTACAATATGTTCTTCGTTGAAGAAGACAGACTTCGACAATATAATTTCCAACACCGCTTTGAAACGAAGACGTTTTTGTCGTAGTAACTCAACGGCAGGTGTTTCCGTCCCACCATTCGCCGTTATCTGTCTCACAGGATTTTGTATTTCGTTAAATATTGCATCATTCGACATCCCCCTCGACGCTATTCTCCTCTGTGTTTATGGTTACTGAGTTCACACTTTTATTAGTGATGGTGACGGTTGAGTCTGATAGTTGTTATTATTTAATAACTGAGAGAGAGCGCAGGAGGGAGATATGTGGTGGTATGTGTCGTACGAGGTGGTGTGTGTCGTATGTGGTGGTTTGTGCCGTAAGCGGTGGTGTGTGTAGTATGAAGTGGTGTGATTTTCAGAATTCAAACAAGACGCCGAGTGGCACCGGAGTTCGCCCATTCGGCGTATGTTGTGAAGCGAGCACGGATGAGGTGTAGTACACCTCAACCTCTACTAGAAAGCGAGCGTACTACGCTCGATTTATAGTAGAGAAGGGGGGGCGAGTGGCAGGAGAGCAATTGTATGGTTTCGTTCTTCTAAAGTGACGGTTCATTGCTTTTTTCGATGTTTTGGTTTCAGCTTTACAAAACACGAAAACTAAATTAACACGACGGCAATTTTTATTGGCTATTCCAAGCCATATCAATTTCACTTACTTTGATTTTAGGACGTGAAATGAGAAGTGATTTTTCTCATTTTCACTTGTCAAAAACAGGTGTACGACCTTTACCAAAATTTGTAATTCATTTATCGTTTTTCGGTAAACAATAACTCACTAATAGTGTAATTTTTTACGAACAAATTCACTAAATGGTAAATTTACCACTTAAGAGTCTTTTTTTTTGAATATTTGAATTTTTGAATTTTTCCGGAGCGGTCCACAAACAAATCGATTTGGTTGGATTTAATATTTCATTTTCGGTGCGGTCCACAAAAAACAGTATAATTTGGGTTGGTACACAGGTCTTACTTTGTAGGAATGAAGAATAATGTTTTGTGAGAGGTCGTTCACTAACATGTCAGCGGCCTCCATAGTACGTCGTCTGTTAGTATGGGAAATTTGAGAACTACTGGTTTTGGGGGCAATTGCTGCTAAAGTGGCCTGTCCCCGCCATATGCAGGAAACTTTCTTGGTATAGATGCTGATGGCTCGTAGGGACGAACGCGCTTACGGCCTGGACTGGCGTGCATGATTGGTGGGATAATATCTTCTTCCTGCAACCCAAGAGCATGTCCGAGTATTGATACACGCTTGATGACGTCTACATGCTGTGATCACCAGGTTTCGATATGCCAATGTGCGCCAAGCCACCGGTAGTCCATGAACTCAAGATATTGTGGCAAACCTACCTTTTTTGATGACAGTTTGATGGCAGCAACGGCATGATAGCAAGGTCGCAGCATCTCATAGTACCGAAAACGACACTAAATATCGAATTTAGATGTAACTCAAACTATGTAACCTCCAGTTTCGGCACTCTGGCGAACTATATATGTAAAGCTACCATCCACACCCACTTTCACCAGGCTCATAAATTAAATGTTTAGAGCTCACAACGACTTCAAAATGCGTGACTAAGGCATAGGGATTCAGATTTTCTCCTTTTCATCAATTTAATAGATTTTCGACACTGTTAGAAGCGATCTTCAGACTTCTTTATAATAATTTGGGAGACAACGTCGCAGATGAACTTTTATCGTATATGCCTAAAAAACTGTTGTATTAATGTTAGATTTACAAACCCCCAAGTCGACTCATTTCCATGTACAGGTATTTAAATGCACAGCAGCGGTCACTGCGGAAACAAAAACAAACCGAGAGCTCATTATTTCGAAATGAAAGGTCCTCCAGTCACGTTATGACTGTCTGTTGTTTTCTTGAGCGCAAAATGGACCACAGGTAGTTCAAATCCACAGCCTTGAAACATAAATTTGACATGTTGCGGTTTTTTTGTAGATTATGTGCCGAGAAACTCGGCTCCGTTTAATACCATGAGATGAAATGTACGAATTTACTATTTCCCTTTCTGCCCCTTTTGCATGATCTGACGTAAAAATTTGCACGCTAAGAAACGGTTCGAGACAATTACGCAGGATCCAATTCCAGGAGTCGGCATCCTCACTCTGGGCTACAATGAAGCAGATTATTGTCACAAATTTGTTTAAGTCATTCGCGATCATTGTGAAAATTTGTCCTTGTACAGAGCTCTTTAGGTGCGCCTAGTCTACCGAAACCATTCCCCCAAAGTTCTGAAATGTACTGCTGCGGATACACCCCCAAGGACAGCAGCAAAAAGGCACGAACTAAAGCTGATTCTTCAAAAGTGGAATTACATATACAATGTAGCTTCCATCTCTGTCAGCATTAGACACATTTTTCTTGAAGTTTCGGATGATACAGTAATGCACCAGGTATAGCTCCACTCCACCTAAATTTTTTGTAATCACGCTATGAAATTGACTAACCTTCAACGAAATTCCCGCATCTTTCTGTACCATCTCTGGTAGTTAATAATTTCCCCTGACGCCCTTGCGCTACCACAAACCGATCCACCATGCCTGTGACATGTTTTGGAACACCATTCTTGACCTTCCTTTGACTTTTTGTGCCACCCTCACAGTTGTGGTATTTTTCCTTTGTTCCGGGGATTCCTGTGCCGGAAAAGAGCCATACGGCGTTCACGGTGAGTGTGAAATTAGGCCTTACTGTTTAGATTACACCTGTAATTATTGTACTGTACTAATCGTGTGATATACTGGGGTTTGGATAGGTTTACCAACGCATAGGATTTAATTTAAGAATTGAGTTTGAAGACAATAGAAAATAAAAGAAAAACCATATAATCGAATTTATAACATCCT